>PVIJ01011192.1:0-55942 GCA_004024925.1 Scalopus aquaticus | reverse complement strand
ATGGAGATGGATCACGGGTGAACTGGTGGTGGGCTACCCTAGGGGAATGCAAAATGTAAAAGACATAAATAACAATAAAAATATATATTAAAAAAAAAAAAGAAAAAAAGAAAAAAAATACAAGTAACACGTTCTTTAAACTATTCTACAAAATGACAACACCAAAAAAATTCTTGGTTACATCAGAGAAGCATGAAAGTTGAATGGGAAGGAAGATGGTAGGATTGAAGAGGAAAAAAGCAACATTTTTCTGCTGCTCCATGGTGAGACACTAGCCCCCTAATATCTTCAATAAAGTAAGTTACAGAACTCCAATCTACTTCAGTTTGTGTGGATTAATACTAAATTAATTCACCTGTTAGTTTAGTTATTAAGACCAGTGATAATGATAAGGAGAGTGACTGGGACTATAATCTTTAATAGAGAAGTAAAGTGGACTAAAGGAAGATAAAGTCAGCTTTAAATTTCAGGAGGTTTGAGTCAAATTTTACTAATACTTCAGAGCAGGGAGGGACCCAAACAAAATATGGACTACATAAGTTTTTTCTAGAACTTTTCTGAACACACCACAGTGAGATTCCCAAACAAGCTTCATTTATAGAAAACTGTCTCCTGAAGGACAATATTCAATGCTGTTTGCCCAAGATGAAAAGATTTATAATAACTTTTTTTCTGACTATTTTTATACCATATAGACTTATTATACTTATATTTCTAAATAAACTTCAGTAGATAATAGCTGAGTTGGTTGTAGACAAAGAGAAGTATTTCAGGTTTCCCTTTACACAAGGTTTCAAAATATGGTCATTTCTCAAAATGTTTGAGATAAAGTATGTTATAAATTCCTTTCATGCTGTTACTATCAGGCAATTTCACTTTAGTTCATAAATACAAGTACTTGTCACTTTCACATGAGAAAACTTGTCTCGTACTGTGGACATTATTCAAAAGTAATCTGGAATGCTTTTTCATCACAGATGATGATTTTATTGCTATTAAAGAAGCTGGGAAAAGCATCAGAGAGTAGCTGGCATGAGATAAGCAACTTAATTTTATACTTTATGTTGCACATATAAGATTTGCAACTTAATCCTATCAATTAAAATGATAGGATTGTTGCAAGAAGAAATTAAAGCTGATTTCAGAATCAGGGGAGACATGAAGACAACATATTTGAATATGTTTGGGGAAGAGCCCGTGTCCCCATCATCCAGAGGGTGAGGTGCTGGTCTCAGGATTCAGATCGTGGCACAAATGTTGATGTTCTCATTTTGGAACAACTTGGAAATGACTATTTCAGATAATTTTTTTAATTTTATGAATTACAGGAACTTCCTCATATTCAGTTGAAACTTATGACGCACTGTTGTCAAGAACACAAGCTTTTAGAGCAAATACAGACTGTAAAACTGAACATCTCACAAGGTTCCTGTGATGTAAACTCTTCCCCAAGTCTTCTTTCTACACTTGCAGCATGTGAGGGACATCACAAGGAGCATAGTGTTTCCATTTAGGGAAAAATTTTCATCCCATATTCTAGGTTTAAAAAATTGACAATATTTGAGCACTATGTGTGATATATTTATATTGAAAAGGTCTCTTTGGCATTATGGATCATTCATTGAAGGTGTTCCTCAAAGCATGGCTTAAGAGTAAAATATAAAATTCAAAATTTTAGTCTTTAGTGATTTTTCCCTCCTCAGGGTAAAATGGAATTGTGAAAGTTAAAAAATTTTTTTAAAGGCAAACCTTGAAAACAACATCTGGTGTTGAGTTCAGAAATTAGAACCAGATATGCTTCCTTATCCATATTTCAGTTCACATGGTTAGCCTGCCAGAATGGTGACAGGAAAAAAAATTTACTGATGCAATTTTTTTTGTTCTTTAAAAAATAATAGGAATATTTTACTATTCAAAGTAGCTATAGGTCTTTCTGACTATAATAAAGAAACATTAGAATTAATATACTTTTTAGATAAAGATTCTTAGCATTATTACAATTCACATTCAGAGGACTTGCTAAGAATTTCCTCTAAGTAGCAGCTACCAAACAGTGTCATGGGCTCATAGAAACTTCTAAAGCTGGCTTTCCAAATAATTTATGATATGTGTGTTCTTAAACAAAAAATGAGAACAAATAACCACTTAATTCAGCCATGTTACAAGTGCTGGTGCACATGCCTTTGAGAATGCCATGGTAAAAAAGCAAGTAGAATTTTGGTTCTTTAAAATTTCCACAATAATTCATATTATGAAAAGAACAATTAAAGATATTAAAAGAGGGCCTTCTTGGTGGCTCAGGGGTTAAAGCCTCAGTGCTATCATGCTATCACCAGTCACTGTGGCATGAGTTCGATCCCTGGCCAGGGAACTAACCCACATGGTGCAGCAGACCTTTCCTGTCTCGCCCGCTGCTCCCCTCAGCAATGTATTTCAGTAGTTCCACCTGTTCTGCTCCCCACTCTGTCTCTGGTGAATCCTCTCACCCCCTGAACCTCTGGCCTACACGACATTTCTTATATGCATAAATAAATAAAATGCATCTTAAAAAAAAGATATGAAAAGAAACTTGTGAAAGTGACTAATAGAATTTTAAGTTGGTGTGTATAGTTTATCAAGTACTAGGTACCCATTTTATTTTCCATTTATAACAAACTTAAAGTAAAACAAGCACATATTTTTATATCCACTTAAAAGATAAAATTGAAATCTGCAAACATAGTATATTGTGTACTAACTTTCATGAAGCCAATAAGTACTAGAATCTAGACCTTCTGTCTCTTTTTCCATTATTTCATGCTACCTTTCTGTATGATGAAAATTCCACTATATCCCTAGTTGATGAGTTGTTTCGACCTAAATTTTAACTGCACTCAATAGTAGAAAAATCTACCTAAGAGAAACATCAGTATTAATAAACAAACCTATTAGCAGTATACTTGGAATATCTTTGTAGTAAGGGCTCTATTAAATCTGGAGCTCATTACTTTGACAGGATATCTTTATTAATGGCTTTTTCTAATTGACTTTGTAAAGACAATTTCATTTTCTACTTTTCAATTGTGTTACAGTTCTCCGTAATTTTTCCATCTTAAGCAATTCTAGAATCATAAATATAAGTCCTTTGTTCACGCAACTATAGAAAAAGAATAAAATTATCTAATGTATATAATACATTAAAAAGATTTATTGTCCTTTTTTTAAAGGGGAAAGGGAAGGATCTTTTAAAATCTGCTCTACATCTTACAAATGAGGAAATGAAAGTAGAATGTTTTACTTTCTTAAAACAGGGTTTAAGTTTCATGGTGATACAGCACTTTGGCTATTCCATTGATGTCAGTTCCAGAGTCTCATTCCGTATCCAATTTTCAAGTTTCCCAAAATAAGCGTCAGCCCTGGAACATTTTTCCTTTTTTCTCACCTTCAACCCTAGTAATGAATAGCCAACCCTGTCTCTTTATATAGGACTGACAGCAACACCAATCATAGGCACCTCTCATTACTTTTCTTTTTTTTTTTAAAGATTTGTTTTTATATGCATACAAGGTAGGGTGTAGGCCAGAGGCATGGAGTGGTGATAGAATTCACCAGAGACAGAGCGGGGAGCAGAACAGGCAGATCAACTGAAGTACACTGCTGAGGGGAACAGCGGGCAAGGCAGGAGAGGTCTGCTGTGCCATGTGGGGAGCTCCCTGGCCAGGTATCGAACCCACGCTGCAGTGGCTCTGGATAGTTTCATAGTGCTGTACTTAACCCGTTGTGCCACCAGGGAGGCCCCTCACTACTTATTTTCATTATTATAGTACAGTATTTCCCTGTGTGGGAAAGCAGTAGAAGGAAAAAATCATCAGAAAATAATGATAAAGCCTACTGGTTTTGTAACTTATAGTACATAATCTTGCTACCTCCTCAAAACCTATGACATAGACACTAGAATTTGTATTCTTCCCATACCAGTGAAATAGAAAAAGGGACCCAGAGAATGTAAATAACATGTAAGCTTGCATGGTCGGTAAATGGCAAAGTTGGATTAAGAGTTCAGGCAGGTCTGCATCTCTGCTCTGCTGAACAGGGCATGAGGTTGCTCTAACAAATTCTCTAATTCTGATGTTACATTCACTTTGAATAGCTAGTTGAGACAGTGTGGGCCAGTTGGAAATTCAGGAACACTGAATTCCTGTCTTCACCCCAGCTAGACTGACTAAAGCACGCTCAGGCAACATGACATCATAGGAAAGGGCATTGGCTCTAGAGGCATCCAGACCTGGTTCACATCCTCCTTCCTCCACTTGCTAACTCGATGAGCATTGGCAAGTTAGTTTCTCTAAGCTTCAGTTTCTTCATCTGTAAAATGAAGATTATGAAGCTGAAATGCGGTTAAAAAATGTAAAATTCTTGGTTAACATCTTAATCAATATTGGTAACAATGAATGTCTTGATTTCCTCTTGTTCCTTTCAATTTTGTCACCATCCCGCAAACATAGAGTTGATATAAGTAGTGACAAATGTAGTGGTGAGAAACTCATTTATAATTGCAAGGGATTCAAAGACACCTCAGATTCTTCATACAAATATTAACTAGTGATCACTTTATTAACTTACTCTTGTGCATAAATTCATAAAAGTTCTGTGCCATTTAGCAGGCTGTCATTCACAAGTAACAGAAAACTCAAAATGAATTAAACGTTAAGGAAATTATTGACATGCATAGCTGGAGATTCATAAGGGAGGTGGAGCTTTGGAAAAAATATTATCCGGGGATTCTGACTGGGTTCCCCTAGAGTTCTCTCAGCTCTGTCCCATTCCACGTATAATGTGTTCTCAAGATGCAGCAGGATGGCTTCCATTCACTTTTCAAAGTAGTGTTAACTCAGTTAATTAGGGTCCTGAAAATCATACTCCTGATATGCCCTTGGAAGAAAAGCACAAATGCTTGAAGTATGAAATAAGTTGGCTTTAGCTATGAAATTCTTATATTTCTGGCAAACAACCATGTCACAAGGCATGGACAAGATTAAAATTTAAGTTTAATGGTTGGGATAAGTCCAACTATAGGAAAATAGGCCTCTGCAAATATGTTTCATGTGCATATAATAGTGTATATCACCTTAAAAAAATATTAACCAGAAGATTTCATGCAAACTAACGTTAAACAAGAAAAATGAATTATCTCATGGAAAATACCCAGCTCTGGGATAGACACATAGATGTGGCACCGTATTAAGATACCTCTAATGCTAAATATTACTACAATATGATCCACAGATTAGTTTTAGTCAGCGATCTGTCCAGAACTCAGTCATAAAAAGTAACTTCTGGACGTGAGATTTTACTTACAAGAATTATATATGACTCGTAATGTTTACAACAATTCTAAAAATTGAAAGATGAGGATTTTCATATTTGTAATGAAGCCCAGAAGAAATTATACTTTCTGGAAGAACTTGATGCATCAAAGTAGGAATTATTTTTTATTTTAGAATTTCTTTTTATTCACTGCCCTATAATTGTTCTTAAATTGCATCTAAATCTCTACCCCAAAGAAGCAATCAGGCTTTTCTCTAAAACTGATTTTAATGTGAAAAGTGATTAACTATTTATATTTAAGTATCTAAGAATAGCTACCATATGCCCAGAAAGAATTACAATAGTCTTCCCTTACCTGAGGGGGATATGTTCCTGACTCCCAGTGGATACCTGAAAACAAGAATAAAACCAAGCCCTACACAAAGCATATATTTTGCTCTGTGTACATACCTATGACAAAGTTTAATTTATAAATTAAGCACAGTAGGAGGTCAACAATGGCCATAAAAAATAGAACAATTTTAAACAATATACTGGAATAAAAGTTACCTATGATCTCACTATATGTAATAATTTTATGTAATATGTAATAATTTTAGATCACAGTTTATGATGTATAACTGAAACCATGGATGAGGCAAGACTGCTGTAAAATACCTGTCCTCAAAGAATTTAAGATCTATTTAAGGATAGCAATCCAAAAATATGAGATGAATTAGTAAATAATGAAAAACAGCACTTAATTAACCATTAAATTGTGAGTCAGAGCATAATGATCTAGAAAAAACCAAATGAGAGAAATGGTGTGCTTTGGAGAAATTACAGATGCCTCACCATCGTACTACTTTAAAAACATAAACTATTTTTGAAATATAACTATTTAGAAAATATAAAACAGAAGATTTTATGCAAGCTAATGTTAAACAGAAAAAATGAATTGTCTCATGGAAAACACCCAGCTCTGACATAGGCACATGGATATGCCTGTTCATCGTGCCATTCATCATGCCATCATGCCATTCATCAGGTACCAGATGTTTAATAGTTTATTATTTAATCTCACAATAACCCTATAAATTCTAATGATTATTATTAATATTTTATAGACAAAGAAATTGAGTCTTAATGAGATTAACTCACCCAAAGTTGTAAAGCTAGTAAAAGCAGGATTAGGAATTGAGTTCATAAACTCAAATTCCACAGTGTGCTTGCTTAGGTATTCTGATCTCATGGAATAAGACAAATCTGATGACTATTTATCTACTTAGTATTCCTTCTAAGTCAAATAGGACAATGAAGGGTATTTTAAGAAGGAGGGCCTGTGTGAATAAAAGCATGGTCCCTAGAGTACCCATGCTATCTATATTGGGGTCCTAAAAAAAACTGTCTAGACTGAGTCCAAAGTTTGATCAAGGCTGAAGAAAAGATTAGACAAATCCAGTGGAGTTCCATTATACAGATTAATAAAGGCATTGATGCGTCATACCAGAAAATTTCTCCATCTCAAATAACTATTCACATTCTTTCATCTCTCTTTCCCATCTTCAGACTCATCTCCAAACTCCAAAGGAGCAGAGCCCACCCAACATCTTTGAGATGTTTAGATTAAACTCAAAAGCATAGAAGTGTTCTTAATAGCCAAAAGGTTAATACTTTTCAAATCCTGGGTCAAACTACCTCAGGGAGGAAGCAAGAGACATTTTGATGACCTGGAAATCCCGCAGCTGAGCTCCCCGGCTGTCCTCGGCTTTCCATACATTTTGTAGTCTGGCAGTACTAGGTCAGTTTGAAATGGAATGCAGGCTAATGCAGGTCAGAGCTTAAGTTCTCCTCTGACACTAAAATGGAGATAGCTCCAAAATTGGAATAACTCATACATATGTGTTTATAAGTATGTAGATAAGCTTTTAGAGAAATCTGAAAAATTGGTTGTTGTGCTCATCTCGGAGAAAGATCTGCATTGCTCAGTATTGGGGGACATCTGAAGAGAGGAGACTTATTTTTCCCTGCCAACCTTTTGTAATTTTTCAATTTCAAAAATGATACATTTATTAATTATTATATATTTGAAAATATGTTTATAACATGCGGTTTAACTTAATGGTGAATTTTTGTCTCATTTAAAGCTTTTTTAAAAATATAAAGCTTAATTGCCAGATTAATCTTCCCCAAAGTTTAGTTTCCATCACATCTCATCCCTTGTCCAAAACCATCAGTGCTTGCACATCACTAATAATAACTAATTTGCAAGGCTCACACAGATTGATTTACTGATACAATTTATGTTTCACACCCTGTTTTGCAGTAGTCTCCACCTCATATGACAGCTATTAAAATGGCTTGTAGTGATTTTAAAAGATTGTTTAGTGTTACGCCATTGGTAGTGCTGCTGAGATTTGAGCTTAGAACACTTACCACTTTCTGTGATATCATGCTGCTTTTCACATATTATTTTTAATATGTTTTTATTGAGTTAATATTAGTTTACATCATTGTTTCATAATAGAAGTGTAGGAGCCCCCCCTACCTAATGCTTTTTGCATTAAATAAAAACTCTTAAGCTTGCCATTGGTCTTAACCTACCTTAGAAATTTTCTCTTGAAAATCCCTGTCACCTATCCTTTGTTCCAGTTTAACTACATGAACACTGGACCCTTAAATATCTGTCACTTCTCTCACTTTTTTCTCTCCCCTTAGGCTGTTTCCCCACTTCATTTACCACTTATGAAAATCTATGGCTGACCCCAGATTGTCCTCCTTAATATGTCTTTCCCTGGTTTCCCCAAGCATCAGTATTTCTCTTCCCAAGTATTGTATTTTATTTGTATTACTCACAAAAATACATGCTTTATGAGGAGTACACATAATGAATCTTAGATTATAGTTTAATTGGTATTTGTCTTAATCTCACTATAAAATTGCAAACTGACTATAAAACTGCTATCCATCTTCATATTTTCCAAATATCTAACAAGCTACTTTTCACTTATTGGAGTCTCAAAAATATTGTTTTTTAATTGAGTTGAATAATAGATTTTTATGAGACACTAAAGGGTACAAGTGGTAAGATGAATTGAACTTTGGAGAGAACCAGAAACAGCGATTGTAAATTAGTATTTTGCTATATAGATATATTTTGTAAGACAGCACAGGGTTTGTTTGGGGGTTTTAGTTTTTTATTTCAATTATTTGTCACATTTAAAATCAGAAGATAGCATGTAAAAGTATGAATTTCTAACTTTTCTGGCAAATGGAGAAATCTAGCAACACCAAGGCTGCCCTAGCAAATGACAAAATCGGTTAGAGCTGAGTCAGACGTGCCTGCTTCAGTGAAGGATCTAGGTTGTCTGGTGTGGCACAGAGCACCTCTCTCTATTGTTTGACCTCTCTCGGGCTAGTGTGATTTGTAATACCATTTGAGTGCTGCACATTTATATTTAAAATTCCTATTAGAAATATTGATCCTTTTTTAATTTTTTTCAGAAAAAGAAATTCCTAAAGATTCATTACCTCTTCCCAGAGCTCTACAAGTATTCCAGCAATGGCCTGACAAAGTCAGTTTTGTCAACCACCTTTAAAAGTGTCCCCTTCTTTACATAGGACAACCTCAAGTGGAAGTTAAGTGAATTTATACATGCCGCATATTAATAAAATACAGGGAAATTCTATACACAGCAGGAAAACTGTCCTTTGAACCATAAGATGTCACATTGAGACATTGCAGTGACGCTGCCTACAAGTGCCTCACGGTGAGGGGAGTGGGAGGGGACCAGAATATGATGAAGGTGACTAAATTCTGTAGTTAGGAAAGATCTAAAGAAGGACAAGTCAATGTTTAGTTATTTCCATGACTTTCTTGCCAAGTTAACTTCTAAAATCTCTATCTCTCCAATGATGAGCTTTCAATTTTCACAATTTGTGCTAACAAAGCATTCTTTTTCTTGTATAGGAAAAAGGTGATATACTATAAATTTCCCCAGTGATCCTTTATTTTCCCTCCAGTTTAACAATAATCAAATGTCACAGCCTTTTTAATATTTAAAGACTATTATCATGTTACATCGAACTCTTCCATTCTTCAGGTGAAACACATATTGTTTCTGGTTTGTGGTCTCTTCATAATCCCTTGGTTAAGTCTTCTGGGTTTGTTACATTCCATCAAAAATTTTGGCACCCTAAACTGGACGTACCATACAGGCATTGTCTGGTCCACCAGATTACAGCAGAACTATGCCAAATCATCTTAGTATTATAGCTTTATTTATGTAGTCTCAAAGTTTAATGACTTGTTTTGGCAGTGACATTGATTACATCAATCAACATTGATTCACATGTGATTGCAGTCAACTGGAACCCCCAAGCCCTGTTACAGCTCATCCTCACTATCATATGCCTCACAACTGGATTTTTGTAGTTTCTGTTTATCCCTGTTAAAACTCATTATTTTGGTCCCTTATTTCAACCTGCCAGGATCTTTTTGGATTTGATTTTAAAATTATCCCCTTTTGATATCTGTCCCTGCAAATTTTGTGTCTGAAGATATTTCTTTCCTCCAGGCCACTACAAAACCAGCAGATAGAAAAGGACCTGACTTCAGCTCATCCCTCTTGGTTTCCAGATTAAAGATGGTTCCTCAATGATTCTTTACATTAGTCATTTACCTGTCACTTAGCAATCTAATCTGTTAACTTTCTCACCTTGTCTTCAACAATAGCATGAAAATATTGTTGGATTATACAAATACACACGCATACGCATGCATGCACACACATACTTTTCTTGGGGGTGCATTCATAGCCCCCACTGAATTGTTCAGAAAGTTTCTTGATGTAAAAATGACTGAGTAATTAACTTAGTAAATTTTCCTGATATACAATCTGTAAAAATAAATCTACTTTAAAAATCTCTAGTTTTTCTTATTTATTAAGTGCTTGCTGTATGCCAAAAATGCTCTAGTTATTAAGGATACAGATATGAGCAAAACAGACCAAACATCCACTCTCCTGGAGTTTACATTTTAGTGAAGAAACACACTATGCTACAATAACCAAGATCAGTAAGGGAATAGTACATTTAATAGTGATAAGTGCTAAAAAGCAAAAATAAAGCATATTGAGGGGATATAAATTATTGGATGAGAAGGCTGCCTCACTGATGACAATTGTGTCAAAACATTCAAGATCTATGATGATGGCGAGGGAGGGGGGCCCACATAGTGATAACGCAAGTGCAAAGCACCCTGCTAGCAAAATTCTTAGAAACTCCTACTATCCTTGAACAGCAAGACTACAGCAGAATAAACTAAAGGAGAGTAAGTAGAAATAAGAGGGTGGGTATAAAAGCCAATGCAGTTATCCAGTGGAGCAGGGGGAATGCCCCTCAAGGTGCATTTAGAAGTAGGTGGTGGGTGATTTCTTGGTTGTCAGAAAGACACCAGGACCCTACTGGCATTTAGAGGGAACAGAGACATCAGAGATCTTGTAATGTGTAGGGCATTTCAGACAGTAAAAGACTGTTTTGCCCAAAATACCAACATAATCCCCATTAACAGACCCTTTAGAGTCATTACATAAACTCTGGATTATATTCTGAATGAGATGAGAAGATATTAAAGGCCTCACAGCAGGCAAGTGAATGTTGTAACTTACTAAGGCTTACTCTTGCTGTTGGATGTGTTGGAGATCAAGGCAGACGCACAGAGCCCACTTTGAAGTTGTCATAGTAATTCACGCAAGAGAAGATGATGACTGGACAAGGGTGGTAGGAAGAAAGAGATAAGAACTGAGAGACGCTAAATACTTAAGACAAAGTCAATATGTACTATTGGTGATTTAAAAGTTAAGTGTGAGTCAAAGGGAGGCATGTAAGGTGAATCCAAGATTGTAGACCTGATCAGTACGTATCATTTGAAAGAACAGAATTGTCATTTGTGTTGTAATGGAAAACACAAGATGAAAACAACTTTGACTGAGGGTAGCGGGATTAGAAAGAAAGACCACATCAGGTAGTCAATTACATTTGTAAATGAAATCAAGTATGTAAAAATATGTATTGTATGTGAATATAATTATAAATAGAGAAAGATGGGTTTGAGGAAGAAAATGCATAGCTAGAAACAGTAAAATATAAGAAGAAATCTAAGAGTCCAAAAATATTAACCTCAGCTATGTCTAGTTTTTCAGTTTATGATGAATTTTTACTTATTTTCTAAATCACTTATATTAAATATGTCTTAATTTTGTGAAATGGAAACATTTTGAATATCTACAAAACTGCTTGATAAATCTCTCTTGTAATGAAGCTTTGATTTGATTGTTCTTACTAGACCATCCTGCTCCTCTCCTCCAATTTCTTTCTCATCAGCTAGCAATGGACTCCCCACTTACGGATGCCACTTTCAGGGTTTTTAAATCTCAGCCCTACTCCACTATGGTCATTATAACCAGTTATGCACGACATTTCCAGACCCCCAGGATTTATTCCAAGGAAAAATGGTAGAATTGTTAGCAGCTGGATCCTCTTTGAAAGAGCAAGCCACACATATTTACTAGAGCTTTGGGGGGATTGCGGGAGGAGAGAACAATTGTCACTCGGGTCCCCTTTCCTGGCAGCCCCTCAAAGGTTACCAAGTGAGAACAGCAGTGCCCAGCTGGCCTGAAAAGCCAAAGAGAGAGTGAAATTTAAAACTTGAATTGCCTCTCTCTTCTCATTATGTATTATTTGTCAATCATGGATAAAAAGTGATTTTGCCCTCCAGCTGCTAGCCCTGGGGTGCATATATCACTCAGTGGTGCCACTTTTTTGTGGAACATTGCAAGAAAAATCAATGATTGCACCTTGAAAGGTGGGCTTTTTTCCTTTTCCTTTTTTCATTTTTAACCTAATGGCTTAAACTAAGAGGGTAAATCACTTCTGGGCGGGGGTGGGGGTGGGGAGACCATGAACTTTGTTCTTATGATAGACATCATAGATGTTGAAATAATGCATATTATAACACATGTGAAGAAACGTTTTTCTCTTTCCTATTGGACCAAAACTTCTGAAATTTACTGGATTGTTACAGCCCGGCGGGAAATGGATATTGTATTCCTTTGTACTGGAATATTGTATTTGTGCAATAAAATGTGCATTAGGATTCAGTATGAAATGTAGACCTTTAAAAATAGATTTATTTTGATGCTCACCTTTCAAACCTATATTACTTTATATTCAAAACACATTATTCTCATTTGTACATTTAATTCATGTGACATAGGAAATATTCTTGCCTTTTGTTTGATCCATATTTGGAACTGACTTTTTGAAGTCGTTGTCAAATACTTTCTCTATTTCTGTCTTTTTTATACTTGTCCTGGGACTTTAGTCCTTCTCATTTTTCTTCTCCATCTTGTGTTGAGATGTTCCTTGCTTCCCAGACATGTATATTGCCTTATTTATTGCAATTCTGTGTGCATGTGGTTGGGGCGCTGGGGATTTATTTTTGTCCTCTTCTTAGTTTACCTTAGTGTGGGGTGGAGGAGGGGGCGGGTTCTATGGCTTTAAAACTAGATCTTGGTGTGAGGAGGGAATATAGTCACCTCTACCTCTTGTGTGATTCTGCAGTGAGCTGTAGTCTATGATTAGGGTGTCTTCACTTCACTTTCCTCCCCACCTCCCTGTTGTTCTTTTTTTTTTTTTCTGGGGATCACAATCTATGAAGTTTGAGCCTCCTAGTGGAAAGGGTTAATATGGAAATCTCCAGGCTCACTCTGGGATTAGTTTGCACTTGGCTCAGAGGCAGTGCTGGGTGTGTCTGTAGGGGACGCACGTGTGCCTACTTAACACTATGGCGCCCGCAGTGACCAACGCCGTTCTACTCCCGCTTCAGATGCTGCTTCTGTTCGTTTTCCTTCCCAGAGGATTTGTAAGTTCACCCTAAAATCATTTTTTTTTTCTGGTGTAGGGCTCCACCTGACTTTTCTTTGATTTAAAATAGGGAAGGGCGAGGGAGGGAGCTTTCAGTGAACACACCACCCCTACTGAGGGGTTCCCAATTTCCCTGGTCGGAGTCTGCGAAGCTCCCACCAACCCAGGTTGGGCCCGGGCTGAGGCCTACTTTGGTTCTGGGAAATTCCTCCAAGGAATTTCACAATGTCCTGAGTTTCGCTCTTCATGGCTTGGAAAATGGACTCCCAGCCCGGACACCCTTCCCCCTGGCGTCCTCCTCTTTCTCCTCAGCAGCCACAAACCCTAGCTCTTGAACTTCCTGAGAATATCCTGGAGTTGTATAGCTGTTTTGAAGCACCTAATTTTTCTAGGAGCATGTGTCATTGTTTTTTGGTTTTTTTTTTCCTAGTTGTATTCAAGGGAGGGGGTGATTGCGGCCTCTTGATTAAACCGTGTTGTGGTTGGAGTCTCAAGTGTATACATTTTGCTGATGAATAAATGCTGACATAAGTGATAAACAGCAAGTAGGAGGTCCTGTTGAAGTAAGATAAGACTTTTTTCTTCCCATCTCACTCATCTTTTTTTCTCATAATTCCATCCAGGAATTGGAGTTAATGTTAGCTGGAAGTTAAACTTTCCTTAGCCTGTTCTAATTTACATGGAAACATGAAGTTAGATTACATCTGTGGTAGTATGTTTGGGCAGTAAAGAAGGTCCAAAAGTTTGGGTCCACCAGTTTCTTTACGCTTCTTATTTCCTATCCATGGGGTAGGCATCCTTCATTAAAATCGGATCTATTGGAAATAAAAGCATTAAAGGAGACCCTGTAGTAGACACTGGCCGGAATTCCAACTAAAGCTGTGCAATACCATGTATTTCATATGGTTTCCATTTAAAGGTACAGAAGACTTGGGCAGGTTTGTCTGTCCCTATGAATAAATGTATGTAGGCCATTACCTTCTCTGGTCCTGATTTATGCCAATTCTCCAGGTTCCCAAAAGTAAACTTTGGGGAACTTCGGACAAGTTCAACGTTCATCCCCAAACCTGAAATTCCATAAATTTTGTCTATAATTCAACTTCAAAATAAGGACATGTCTTTCGAAACTACTTGTTCCCAACTGTTATTGATTATTTGGCTCCCGAATCTATCAGGTATAATTTTGTGTGTTTCTGAATAACTGGATGATATAACAGAATCAGACTTTGAGGACCAGCAAAATAGGATGGGTTGGTTGTAGAACAGCCTAAATATCAAAGCGCTTCTCATAAAGGTGTCCTTGACCACAAGAAAATGTTGTCTTTAACACTTCTGTTTTCTCCTTCCTTTTCACTTTCCCCAGTTGACCCATCAATACTGAAATGAGAAGTAAGCCCCCCCAAAAAAAAAAATGTTTCCTTTTCCTTAGTTTCTTTGAGTTCCCGATTTTTAATCTTTTTCTGGATATGGGAATTTGCTTTTATTTGTTTATTTGTGGATGTATGTATGTATGTATACAAGCCAGGATGTAGGTCAGAGATGCAGCATGCAAGAGCACTCACCAGAGACAGAGTGGGGAAGAGAACAGGCAGAATCTACTGCCTGTATATACTGAATACACTGCTGAGGAGAGCAGTGGCAAGATAGGAGAGGTCTGCTGTGCCATGTGGATTAGCTCCCTGGTAGGGGATTGAACTTATGCCTCAGTGGCTGGCAGTGGCTGGTGATAGCTTGAAAGTGCAGAGAATTTAACTCCTGCTCCACTAGGTAGGCCCCGTGTCTCATGGTTTTTATTTACATTTACTTAATGATAAGTGAAGATGACCATTTTTTCATGTTCCTTTTGGTCATCTGTATATCTCATGTGGAGAAATTTCTGTTTGGTCTTCTGACCATTTTTTGATTGGGTTATTTATTTTTTTCGTTAAGTTCTATGAGTTCTTTTTTAGATCTTGAATTTAAGTCTCTTATATTGGATGCATAATGTACAAATATTTCCTCCCCTTTGATGAAATTTCATTGCATTTTAGTGCTAGAATCTTTTACTGTGCAGAAGCTTTTTACTTGATGTAGTCCCATTTGTTTATTTTTGCTTTGTTTCCCTTGTCATTGGAATTGAATCTTCTGGCTTGTTTGAATATATGCACACAACTGATTTTTTTAAGTTGTAAATTGATTTTGTAATCTGCCACTTCACTGTGCATAGTCATTGTTTCTAATAATCTTTTAGTGGAATCTTTAGGGTTTTCTATGTATATTATTATGTCATCTACAAATAATGATAATTTTACTGCTAATTTCCAGATCTGGGTTCCTTTTATATCTGTCTCTTGCCTGATTTTCTAGCTAGTTTGTCTAATCCAACACAATGTTGAATACTAGTGGTGAAAGTGATACCGGGCAAATGGGACTGCAAAACTGGCCAAGGGCAGTGCCCAAATTGCTTACCGGTCACTGTCTTGGTTCTGCACCCACGCGCACAATTACAAGACTACTCAGACTTAGGGACAAGAACAATGGGATTTATTTAACAAACAGGGTGAAACAAAGAATTACTGAAGTCAAAATATGGACGTTTCATTTACTTAAAGCAATGTCCAGTCCTTTTAAGTCCCAAAGAAGTAACAACGAAGGTGTCATCTTCCCTTCACTGCTGACGTGGAGCTTCTTTTCCAAACAATAGGCCTTGTTTCCAAAATGGCGTCTTCCTGCTTCTGCATATGCGAAACAGCCAGATTGTAGGCCAGGTTCCAACTTATGAGGACAAAGCAGGGCACAACTGGAGATGCTCCCGGAACTGCCATGGTGCTCCAGCACAGCACCAGGACAACAACACTGAAAACAGCAACTGCAGTGGTCAGATGGCCCAACAGACTGCACTCACGCATTTTAGAAAGGAGCCTGCTTTGGGCCTCTGCCTTCTTCCTTTGGCTGCAGTAAAAACAAAACTGGGAGCAGTTTCCATTGCTCGGCTACTTGCAAAGCCTCCAAAGTCGCTGGCCCCAAAGTCACTAAAGATTCCAAAAATGCTCAATCCGAAATTCTATATCCCAGTGGCTTAAAAACTTCTGGCGTCTGATTTCCAAACTCTCAATCTTGGTGACTACATTTCCTGCTGCTCCTTTTTCTTGTCCTACATACTGGTGACTGCTTCTTCTTTTTCTACATCATGGTGACTGACATTTTCTTTTCCTGCATCATGGCAACTGAATCCTCTATTCCTACATCATCGTGACTGAATCTCCTTCTTCAGTTCCTTTTCTTTAACATCAGAATCTCCACCCAAGACTGCAAAATGTTTTTTTAGCATTTTCCCCTGGGGCTATTCATTCTCATCAGCAACCCCCTCCAGGAGACACCACCTTTACCAGACTTTTGACTTAGCCTGGTTACAAAAGTAGACATTCTTCTCTTGTACCTGATTTTAAAGGAAAAATATTCAGCTTTTCACCATTAAATGCAGTCTTTATTATGCTGAGCTATGTTCTTTAAACCTCAACTTTTTGAGCGCTTTTAATCATAAATGGATGTTGACTTGTCAAATGCTTTCCTACATCTTTTGATATGATCATATATATGTATATATATTTTTTTCTTTTGTTGTGTGATGAATTACATTCATCTATTTGCAGACAGTGAACCATTTTTGCATCCCTGGAATATTTCCCATTTGGTCATGATATATGATCCTTTTAATGCAGTTTTGAATTAGATTTGCTAAGATTTTGTTGGGATTTGTTGCATCTATTTTCATCAAAGATATGGTTCTGTAATTTTCTTTTTTGATGTCCTTGTCTGCTTTTGGTACTGGAGTAATTTTGGAGTCATAATATGTGTTTTTTTTTTTAAGTGTTTGTAAGGGTCAGTGTCAGCTTCTGTTTGAAGTTTTGGTAGAATTCACAAATGAATCCATTTGATCTTGGACTTTTGATTTTTGTTTTTGCTTTTTTTGGGGGGCGGGGATCTTTTGTTTTCTCCTTTAATGTTCTTGCTTATAATTGGTGTGTTCAGGTTTTCTATTACTTCCTGATTAGACCTGAGAATGCTGTATCTGCATAAATTTTGTCTATTTCTTCTAGGCTATTAAATTTATAGGCAGAAAGATTTCCACAATAGCCTCTCATGATCATCTGTATTTCTGAGATCTGTTGTAACTTCTCTTTGATTTATGAGTTTATTATTAGCATTTTTTTTTCTTTGTGGGCCTTGGAAGAATTGTATATATATTTTGTTTATCTTTTAAAAGAACCAGTTTTTGGTTTTGTTAGCTATCTTTCACATTTCTATTTCACTTATTAACACTCTAATCTTTATTATTACCTGCTCCCTTCTAGTGGATTTTGATTTTGTTTGTTCTTTTCTAGTTTTTTTTTAACATATGAAGATTACTTGAGATCTTTCTTGTTTTTTGATGTAGGCCTATATTGCTATGCTATACTACTTTTTCAGTGTCCCAAGGGTTCTGGTAGCTTGTATCTTCAATTTCGTTTATATCCAGGCATATTTTAATTTAATTTTTGATTTCCTCCTTAACCTAGTATCATGATGCTTTGTGTTAACATAGTTGAGATTTTTCTTGCCTATTTTTTTTTCTTATTTCTGGTTTGATACCGTTGTGATCAGAGAAGGTATATGATATGATTTTCATCTTCATAAATGTATTGAAACTTCTTTTGTGACCCAGCATATAGTCTATTCTCAAGAATATTCCATGTCCATTTAAGAAGAATGTGCACTCACTCAGTCTTTTAGGGATGCAGTGTGCTATGAATGTCTATTAGGCCTATCTGGTCTAATTCCTCTCTCTCTCTCTCTCTTTTTAAAACATTTATTTATTTATGCATACAAGCTGGGTGTAGGCCAGAAGTGTGGGGGATGAGAGGATCATCAGAGACAGAGTAGGGAGCAGAACAGGTGGATTGACTGAAATACACTGCTGAGGGGAGCAGTGGGTGAGACAGGAGAAATCTGCTGCGCCATGTGGGAATCTCCCTGCCTGGGTATTGAACTTGTGCTGCAGCAGCTGCCAGTTGCTGATTGATAGCTTCATAGCCTGAGACTTAACCTGTTGAGCCACCAGGGAGGCCCCCTTTTTTTTTTCTTTTTTTGAGAAGAGAAAAAGCCATGTAAAGGTTTAATAGTAGCATCCACACTTTCTGCATACATGCAAAAGACCCAACGTAACTGAGGAATTCAGCCACATTTTGTTAGATGCCATTTTAAACAGCCTAGTTAAGAGAAGGAATGCCAATAGTTGTTTAATATATTTTGATGTGACTTCATTTGGTGCATGTACATTGAAGTATGAAATGACCTCTTGATATTTTGATCCCTTAATTATTCCATAAGTTCCATGCCTGTTTCTTGTTACCTTTTTTGGCTTGAAGTCTGTTTTATCTGCTAAAAGTATGACTGTCTCTGTCTTTCTACGGTATCATTTGCTTGTAATATTATTTTCAACCTTTTACTTTCAGCTTAAGTTTAACTTTGGGACTCAATGTGAATCTTTGGGCTCAAAAGGGGAAAGAGAAGATAAAGAAAGCAAAACCTAAAACACTTTAAGTCAAACCACTAAAAATGGTCTCCCAGTTTCTACCTGTCTGACCTTGCCTGAGTCTCCCTGAGCTTTCAAGTCTCCTCCTGTACATTGTCAAGTCAATGAGACAGCCACAAGTGATAATCTGTGTAAACTCAACCAGTCTCTCATTAGCTCAGGGGAGATTATAAAAACTGATAGTAGCTCTTGAAAGTTCTTCTACAGAGCACTCTTTCATTTCCAAAGTTGCTCCCATACTTGATAAGCTCTAAACCTTTGCAGAAGAGATTAGTATCAGGCCCAGTGGAGATTTTTAATCACTTTAAAACAAGATAATGTGTTATCTGAGAGGAAATAATCCCCACTGCTAGGCTATATTATTTATGCAATTTGACACATAGAAATTCTTTTAGCTAGTTATCCAGTCTATTTAATTTCATAGGCTTTTATTGATTTGACAAATAAGTAACTATAATTTATTAGTATTCAAAAAGTTCTTGATTAAAAAACAACAATTTTGTTATTTTTCATTTAATAAAATAAGTAATCCAATCAAATTCCTAAAGGCAGCATATTGATATTTCCAATTAGAATTCCAGGTTTGTAGTCTCAGTCACCTAAAACTATCAACATAAATAAATTCATTCAGTTCTGTACTTAAAATTTAATATTAGCTGGAAGGGGTTTACAGAAAATCGTACAGCAACCTACACTTATTCATAAAGAGTTGAAGAAAGGTTGATGTTCATTTTAATGAACTTATAAGACAAGTAATTGCTTGTTTAAAATTCTTAACATTTCCAGACAGTCCTTGTGATTTTTTATGGCATCATACTCTATTTCAAAATATGCAAACTTTTTATTTAGTTATAGAGTTAGCTATTCACACCTCTTTCCATAAAATATTTTAAATAGAGTCCTCACTAGAATGATTTAATTAAAAAGGGAAGTTTACCTTCATTTCATAACTTTATCTACTTGGCTAATGAAAAATAAAGGTATAAATAAGATTATAAGGAAAAGAATTTATGATATTTTAGGACATCAAATACCTTCAACAATTTAACAAACATCATTCCTGTTGATTCCCCAGTCAGGAAACATTTCTCAGTCTGTAAAAGGAAATGAGGCACACGAGCCAAAAGTCATTTAAATCCAATTACATGCAAATTATTGGTAGTGATTACCAATTATTTTTATTTGCTTATTATAAAGAGAGTCGGTCCCCAAAATATCTGTTAATCTAGTCTTATGACTATTTATAATTGTAGTTATAATAGCAATTAAATTCCTATAAAGACACTTAAGGTATATTAAGATCATATTCTCAATTAAATTACAGTTTTATACCATTAAGCACCAAATGGTGAGAGTACAAGCAAGTTCATTTAGCTCAGTCACTTATTTTAATTTTAAAACATTCTGTAGTTCTGGTACTTTGTATGTGATAGAACAAATTCCAGTTTCCAAACATAAACTACAATAACCTGCATGTTGCATATCTGAGTTGGAATTGTGTAGTGAAATAGCTTCAGGATTCTGATAAGGAAAGCATTCACTCTATATTTTATATAATTCTTAATTTACCATTTGGAAACACGAAGTGACATTTCAGTGATGACTTTAATTACAGGTTTCAAGTACTTCATTAGTTAATGCGTGAAAAACAACTACAAAATCAACATTTCTTCTCTACTCTCACTAACTTATAGAAATGCTATGACCGACTCAAAACTAGGCCATTACATATTCCCTTTTTTGGGAAAATCAAAACCTAAGAGACACACGAGTCTTTTTCCACCAACACTACCATCCCCGTTTTACATATGAGAAATTTGAGATTCAGAGAGTCTCATTAAGTTCTTCAGAATCACACATTGACTAAGCAGAAGACACAGAGAGCCAAAGGAGGTGGTGGAAAGATTTGTTCACAAACATTAATGAAGCATTGTAACTTTTAGGTCAGTCCAAACCACTAGTTCTTTACTTTTTATATTTTTTCCAAGAACCCTGACTTGTCATCCATCATCTTAATTTGTTTCTACTCTGCTCATATGGTAACATGTCCTTTGTATATCCTTAATTTATTCCAGTCAGGTTTATATTTTCAATTATCCTTGCATTCAACTGTTGGTATCCTTACTCGGTTCTTTTTAGTTCATCGTCAGTAGTCTCATGACTTTTCTTTCCTTTTGACATGCCCTGTACCTGAGACAAATCAGAAGAGCAGAAACAAAATTAATTGTCAAAAACGTATCTTAGGAAGAAATTACTTTGACTTAATAAATATTCACTTGATTCCTTGTATGATTCTGACAATGCCTAAAGAAGTTACTGACTATTAAGGAAGAACTTTAGTGAGTCAATAGATGACTACATTGTACATGCTGTGTGCTCCAATATAAGCAACTAGTTAGTGAGCCCCCAGGAGGGCATAGGTAGCACTGGGGAAGTTAGGAAAAGCTAGTAAGGAAAGGGACAGTTGAAACTGCTTCTTCAAAATGAAAAGCACTCAGTAAACAAAGAAGGGCAAACAGGTAAAGAAGAGAGTTGCCCAACCTGATATGACATTTTCAAGGATCTGTCCTTTGCTGGCAGAATAGGATATGTTCCGCAGAGGAGAATTTTCTATTACTTGCTTAGTTTTGCTAAACTTCTCTTCTTGAAACCCCAGTTTTCACCAGTCTGACCTACCTACTAGTATATATAAGATATACAAAGGCGCCAACCTGCCCAGTGCTCTCACTTGGCAATGATGTATTCTTTCAGCATATTCCTGGAACATTCTTGGGTTATACCAGCCAATACAACCCAAAGTATAACATCTTTCCATAATCCATAACAGCTTTAAATATTGCTGTCAAGATGGCTTCATTCTCCTGGGCATGGCCTGTAAAATAGTGGGAAATCATAGAATATTTTCCAGGGGCAGAAAAGTTGAATATTGCTAAAAATTAGGGAGATTTTGCCATAGAAGAGAAAAGTAAAACCAAGGACTATAATTAAACCTTGTTAAGTATGGAGTATTAGCTGTCTGTCAGGTAAAATGTGAAGTATGTTTTCACATTATCTAATTTAATCCTTATAACAATTCTGTGAGGTAGATACTGTAACTATCCTTATTTTATAAATGTAGCGGTTGAAATTCAGAGAGCTTAAGTAATTCCCCCAAATCAAATAACTGGTAAAGGGATCAGCCAGACTTCCACTCATTCTAGAAACATGCTCTTAAAATATATGCCCTCCAAATACAGGTCAGGTTGTCTTGTGTATCCTAGTTTTATTCCTCATTAAAAACTAAACTTAATTCTGATGAGGTGAGTCATTGAATATTTGTAAGCGGGGATGTTTCAGTGAATTTTGAAAAACAGTTATTGAATTTAGAAAGAACTTTCTGGGGTATAGGATGGATTGAAGAAATTGTAGAGTTCAAAGACCATCACATGACTCCATTTATGAGAAGATGAGATCTTGAACTAGTATGGTGGCACTTGCAAATGAGGAGAGATGAAGTATTTGAAAAGTAACTCACTGTGTAAGTGAATGAGGAACGTGAGAGTCCAAAATCTCTGACCTGGCTGCTTGTTGGTAGCTGCTAACAGTATCAGTAGAGAAAGAGAACATAAGAGGAACTTAAGAGACAAGACATTGAATTGTGTTATGGCCCACCACCAGGCACACTTCCACGATGATCAAACTTGCTTCTCTCCAGATTGTTCTTCCAAGTCAGTTTTATAGCTGAATTTAAAAAATAAAAATAAGAAAGAACTAAACTTCTGAGAGACCTATGAAAGAGTGTTAAATATTTGAAGACTAAGAATCTGTAGACTACATGTTCTGATGAGTCTGGCTTCACATTTCAGACTTACTCCATTTTCTAGATTACTTAGACGTACCACAAAGAGAATCCACTGTTATCTTCTAAATCAGCATCCAGACCTTAAAGGAAGGAGCCCATGAAGTAGATGTTTTAATTGAATCTGTATCTAACCATCCAATTTTTTTTTAATTCCATGATTCATCAGACCACCAGGTAAAAAGCCCCAGGTCAGCAATCTAGTAGTTAGAGTAAACACAGAAAGGATAAAAATTGCTCTTAGAGTCTCTCATTTCAAAGCATTTTTGTAGTTTATTCTTGCTGAGCAGAAAGCAAATTAGAGTGGGCCAGTTTATTGAGATACCACAAGGCTGACACAGTTGAGATTCAGCCTAATATGAAAATATGAACTGGCTTTCCATGCTAAGAAAAACAAAATTAGTGACATTTCCTTAGAGCCAAATATTTCATCACATGAACCTCTGTCTTAGTTTAGGTCATATGTCAACAAGAGGGTGGTTTATTTTTTTAAACCATGTGTCACATGACCCAACTGCATCATCTATAGTACTTTTCTCCAGTAATCCAGACAACCAGGACCCCCTCTCCAACACAAATGTTAAGGCCAAGTCAAATTGGCAGCTGCTCTGTGTTTCTGAATAGGCTGTTGTAATTTAAACGTCTCATTCCATTTGAGAGCTAAGGGAGGTGACAAAAGCCAGAAGCTAGGAAGTAAGGGTGTTTGTGAGCGTAGCTGAACTATGTGACCCTTATGGTCTGCCCTCCAATTCTGTCTCTGGAAGTCAATGAGTGTCTTTCAGAAGTGTTAGGTGCTCAGAACAAGCTTCTTGGGAGGTTTATTTAAAAGGAAAAGAAAAGTTAGACTTTAAGAAGGTGAATATGATGAAAGGCTTTTCTTCACATCATCTTCCACAGAAAGTATTTTTAAATAGCTAGCTAAATGTGGATGTCTGTTAGTTCTATGTTATAAGAAAAGAGGAATCTTACTTTTACAAAATCCACACTATAATGGAGGTTCTTGGACAGCAGTAGTAGACAGAGATCAAGTTGATTTTGGTTTGTTTTAACTCAGTTAAAAAGAATATCACTAAGTATTCCCTACTTTCTTAAAAAAAAAAACAACAGATAATTAAAAGGGACTTGGAGCCTCACATACAATCACCTGTGTATGTATTGTGGGCAAATTTTCTCATGAATGGGTAGATTGTAATTTTTAGTCTGAAATGTTAATCCTTAACATGTATACTGAGTCAGTTTTTCACTAAATAGTATCATTCAATTAGTATTCGATAATTCCTAATGAAGAAATAAGTCTAGCTCAATATAGGCCAAAAAAAAAAAAGCATCTGACAAGATGATAAGATTCAACACCATTTCATGCTAAAAATCATCAGCCAAGAATAGAGGGAGATTAATTCAACATGATATGTTATTTATTAAAATCACATAGGTAATATCATAGTCAACAGTGAAGAACTGAAATTTTTTCAGGAGGAATACAGAGATGCTCACTATCTATTCTATTAAACATAGTACCAAAAGTCCTAGCCAGATGAATCAAATAAGAAAGATAAATAAGAAACACCTAAGTCTGAAAGAGAAAAGTAAACTGGTCTTTGTTAGCAGACACAGAAAAATCTAAAAACTCCACCAAACAACTAATTAAACCAATAAAATATTTGGTTAAGTTGTAGGATACAAAGTCAATATATTAAAAAAATATGTATTTAACTATGAGGTAAAGGATCTGAAAATTATACTGAACAATACGATACACTGATGAAAGAAATTGAAGAGAACGCTATTAAATGGACAGATGTCCTGTATTCATGGATTAGAATGAATATTGTTAATATGTCCATACTATCCAAAATGATCTATCGATTCAGTGATCAAAATTCTAATAAATTTTCACAGAAGTAGAAAAATATAACCCCCAAATTCATATGGAACCACAAAAGATCCTAAAAAGTCAAAACACTACCTGGCTATAAAATATACTACAAACTATAGTAAACAAACAGTATAGAATTTTCATAAAAACATACATATAGGCCAATAAAACAGAATAAAGATCTCAGAAATAAATTTACAATGACCCTTGACAGAGTTGTCCAGAACACAACATGGAATGGATAGTCTCTTCAATAAATGGTGTTGAAAAAAATGAAATTGAACCTTTATTTCACTCCATATTTACTAATCAGTTCAAAATAGATTAAAGATTTAAATATGAGAACAAAAGCTGTAAAACTAGTGAAAGGAAAACATTAGGTAAATGCTACTTGACACTGATATGGACGATACTTTTTAAAAAATGCTTCCAAAAGCATAGACCACAGAAACAAAAATAGATAAACTACAAAGCTTCTTACCAGCAAAGAAAACAGTCACTGTTGACTATGATATTACCTATGGGATTTTAATAAATAACTTTTATCATGTTTATCATTTATCATTGGTGCAGAGACAACCAATGGAATTGGAGAAAATATTTTTAAACTGTGTATCTGATAAGGGTTTAATGTCCAAAATACACAAGGGACATAAATAACTCAATAGCAAGAGTACAAATGCCTGATTAAAAAAATGGACAAAGGACCTGAAGAGACATGAAAAGTTGCTCAGCATCACTAGTTGGAAAAATGAAAATCAAAGCCAAAATGAAATACAATATCACACCTGTTGAAATGGCTATTATCATAAAAGACAAAAAATTAAAAATAGAACTACCATTTGATCCAGCAGTCCCAATTCTGTGTATATATCCAAAGGAAATGAAAGCAATTTCTCAAAGAAATTATCTATGCTCCCACATTCATTGCAGAGTGATTCACAGTAGCCAAGATATGAAAACAACTCAAGTGTCCATTGATGGATTAACATACAATGTATATAATTTATAATATATAATATACATTTCAGTCAATAAAAGAAGGAAGATTAATATTCATTACATTGAACAGTAGTGTATATAATAAATTTCTAGAAATTTTCTTGTTAGTTTAGGCTTCTTATCCAAGAGTTAAGATTTGTATCAAAACTAACATTTATGAAAAGATCATGATTTGATTAAGAAAGGATTTAAGAGTTATGTCTCTGAGATGACAGATAAATTCCCTAGGTATAAGGGAAAAATTATCATTGTATAAGGTCATGTGCCATATTCCTAGACCTTGCCATGAACTCTGAATTTATATTCCAAGTGACATATAGTACCAATTTCACTTTCAAAGGATTTAGAAGTTACTCATATTTAATCATTTATGTTATATATTGAACCAATTTCTCACCCTCTGTGAGAACTGCCTTTTAAGTTTTATGAACCTGAAGTTCCCCCTTAGACCATTTCTAGTATATAAGTGTTTTGTATTTCTCGGGTCAGGGTTCTCTATTTCAAACCTTTGAAATGCCACACAGCTCCTAGCCATCGGTGGAAGTTTGGATAGGGGTGTCCTCGTCAAATTCAAATGTACCTGGAAGATGCCGCTAAATGGTTCTGCTCTATTCTTGTCTCTTTCTGACTCCCAAAGTTAGGACTCCTGGAGGGTAATTCATCCATAGCACAGCTTGGATGCTGAGCAGAGCCGCCAGTCTGAAGG
Organism: Scalopus aquaticus; assembly: GCA_004024925.1. Taxonomy (NCBI): domain Eukaryota; kingdom Metazoa; phylum Chordata; class Mammalia; order Eulipotyphla; family Talpidae; genus Scalopus; species Scalopus aquaticus. Next base: position 29,754 of record PVIJ01011192.1, on the reverse strand, counting down.
ACTGCTCCCCAAAATGATGTTTTGAATGAGTTAGGAAATATTCTCAGACCTTCATCCAGGATGCTTTTCCAATTAAGTGCTGTTTTTATTTGGTGGACTCAGTCTTGGAAGTTTCCCAAGTACTCTGAGGTTGTCTGTCTCTGACCATGAGGAGAAAAGCAGGGACTCAAATCCTGCCTTCACTAATCTCAAAGACAGGAAGTGTCCTAACTAGCAGAGATGATTCAACCGCACCAACCTTCTTCTGCATCTTCTGGCCCTTGATTCACTACAGTTTGGGGGTCTTGGTTTTGATTCTTGTTTTGGCTTCCTGTATTGTAACTCTTGGTTTGCTCTAGACTTTGCCTTTCATTGCTTTGATAGAGCTCTTTGAAAAATACTGATTAAAGGGTTATTATCAAAATGTAAAGAACTCTTTAGAAACCTGTGCAGGGTATTTTGTTGCCCTAGTCTAATGATCACTTATTTGACTGGCTTGCTTAGGATAGTATGATTGCCAACGTTTCACACCCTACAAAGTAGAAATGATATAAATATATTTTATATTTATTCAGTGCCTTCCTGTTTCAAAAATTTTCCTCATATAGTATCTCATTGATTCTAGGGATGAAAGGTGCAGGTGATAACTATATGTCATTTCAGTACCAAAGACAACTTTCAACAAGTTGACCTGTCCAAAAATAAAGAAGCAAGCTTCACAAAGTAGTGTGTTTTAGACAATGAAGATGTTTGAATTGACAATAAAAGATCAGCCCTCAGAGATTTTGTAGTAAGATCTTTGGTTTGGATAAAAATTTAGATTAAATGACATGATGAGAAAGGGACAGAGACTGCGAGCAAATGCATATCAATTCTAATATATTTTCTAGGAAGAGAGAACAGTTGAGAACACAAGCTGAAGTCTTCTTTAAGTCTTCGTTTGGCAATATTACAAAACTCCCAAATTCAGGTTTAATATAGTAGTGAAATAAATCATTGTTTTTTTGGATTTGTATCAGAAGTTCAGTAAGACTCTGGAGTAGAATAGGCTTAAATTGCTGTTTTTAGATTAATTACCGCAAGGATGTGTGATCTATCCTTCTGCGACCAAATCAATGAAGAACTCAGGAGTTAGTTGAATAGTTAAATGCAAGTGAGAGTAAGATGCATGTGAGATTTAAAGATATTGCCTAGTTATAGATAGAGGGTGGGGGTAGGGAGAGCGGCTGGCTATAGAAAATGCTGGGGTGGCCAAAATGAAGAGAGTAGAATTACTAAACCCATATGGGGCAGGGTTAGATTGAGGTCACTGCCCTATTGAATTAGAAGCAGAAGAATCAAACCAACACCAGAACTGGTTTTCATTAGCACTTCCATAGTTGGAAAGAATACCTCCCTCCTTTACCCCAAGAGCAGCTTCAGTGCAATATTTTATATTCACTTGGATTAGTCTGACTTCTCCTCAAGATATGATCACGCCATGACTTCTTAGAAATATTTGTGTAATGAATTTGTGGTACTGAGGCAGGTGGAGCAAGGGTGAAGCAGGAGCAGGGATTCAGAAATTAAATAGCCCGGCGTAAAACATTATTCAGTGTGAGTGTTCATCTGTTCTTTTAAAACCAGGAAAAAAAGTCATCTTAAATTTCCTTTTTATTTGAAAATTATGAAGTTGTTTATTTAAAAGTTATGTAACAACAGTTGGAAGTTATTATAACACATTTAAATTGAAAGAATACTTGTATGCTCTCTACCCGGTATTGTACTTATCACTGTCTTTAGAAACGTAATCTTTAAAAACCTTACAATCTAATGGACACATGCACAATTTCAGATTGTAATTTATTTTCTGTTTGACAGCAGTCTTTCATCTTTCAGCTCTCCTTGGACCAACGCATTTTCTTTTCTGTTTCATTGAGGTGATTTTTTTTTTCAGGTAACATTGAATACACCACAGTATTGATATCAATATATTTATATAACATATGTGTTATACATTTATATAAAATATACAGTATAATATAATATTAAATTCTAATCACTTACCAGGTTTTATATTTAACTAACAACAGAGAAATATTGTGAGAAGTCTTAACTTTCCTAACTTGAATATATTTTCTACTTTATACCTGGATTGCTATTGACAGAGATACCTTAGTAATATTGTACTAGACTAGAGATTTCAGATGCTTCTCAAAATTTGCCATGTATATAATGTGTCACTTAGAAAATGTACAGGATGCTATATCTTGTGCCTTGTTTCCCAGGGAAGATTGATTATCAGTTACTAATAACACTATAAAATCCGATGTACCTAGCACTCAGATCTTGCTTTTTTACCATTCTCCAACAAAAGGAACAAGGACTTCATGGAGAATAATCACATTCTAGGACTTGGGCAAGAAATATATAGGATGATCCTGAAGCATCTCATAGTGCCAGAAAGCAGTGATATTCTCAAAAACAAAACAAAGTAAAAGAAAAGAACAAAAAGAACACCAAAAGATCACAATGATAGTGGCATGTCAGAGACACAGGAACCAACTGAAAGCTCTCCCAATGGCCTAGCCAAAGCTGAAATCATTTGAGCCACAAAGTAAATGAAATTATGTTGGATAATAACCAAAGAATAAACTATCCACAAGTCCACGCTGATGTACAAATCATGATTGAACAAACATATGAATTGGGGAAAAAGACAAATCTTTCATATAAAAAGAATTCCAAATAATTTATGTAGCTATTCTGCCCTCAAGGAGATGGAATGTAACTCTTTACCCTTTTAGATTGGCCTACACTTCCTCCAAAAGTATAGTATGGAAAGGTTAAAAGAGAGTAACTTCAGAGTGTAGAAACACTGCTTCAATTAGGTGATTAAGGTCAGTGTCACATTCATAAATCATAAAAATAGGACATGATGAGAATGGGATTTTACCTCTGTATTATTCCTCACGAAAATCCATAACCCCTGTCCAATCATGGAAAAATCAAACAAATTCCAGCTGAAAGCCAGTCTACCAAATCCCTGACCAGAACTGTAGCAAACTGTCAAAGTTATTAAAAACTAGGAAAGAGAGGAACTGTCACAGTCAGAACGAACTTGAGGAGACATGATCATTAAATGGAATGTGGTATCCTGGATTGTCTCCTGATACAGAAAAAAAAACATTAGGAAAAAACTAAGGAAATTTGAGTAAAACATGGGCTTTACTTGATAATAATAGATTAGTACTGGTTCATTAATTGTGAGAAATATACTGTACTAATTCGAGATAGTAATATTTGGGGAATCTGGGTGTAGATATATGGGAGAGAGTTGTCTTATCACATTGTCAGTAAGTAGAAATTCAGTTCTATACCTTTCAAAGTCGAGATTATTTTCTATTTGAAACAAGTCCAGGGCCTAGTAATCACTAAACATTGGAGGAATGGAAGATTATATAGTTCAATGCATCAGAGAGGCACTCTGCTATCATGTTTTTTAAAAACATGCTCATGGTTTAGAGACACTTCAGTTCCTCTGATCCCTCAGACACCATGACAGGTTCTAGTAAAAAGCAATGGATTTTTGGGCCTCCCTTGTGGCACAACGGGTTAAATCACAGCACTATGAAGCTATCCAGAGCCACAGCAGCATGAGTTTCAAACCCAGCCAGGGAGATTCCCACGTGCGCAACAGACAGCTCTGCCTCGCCCGCTGCTCCTCTCAGCAGTGTATTCCTGTAGATCTGCCTGTTCTGCTCCCCACTCTATCTCTGGTGAATCCTCTCACCACCCCACACCTCTGGCCTACACCCCAGCTTGTATGCATAAATAAATAAATCTTTAAAAAAAAAAAAGCAATGGATTTAACCTTAACTTGCCCTGTTTGTGCCCAACCTGTTAGCCACAGTGAGCACTTGGAATGTGAGTAGACCAAATTGAGATGTCCTGTAAGTGTAAAATATGCACGGCATTTTAATGAGTTAGTGTCAACAAAAAGAACACAAAATATTTCATGAAGATTTTTTCAGGATTCTTTATTTTAAGAAGGTATTTTGGACATAGTGGGTTGACTATAGAACTAAAATTTGTGTCATTTGTTTTCTTTTACTTATTAAGACCAATAGAAAATTTTAAATGGCACATGTAACTCACATTACATTTCTATTGATAGTCCAGGATGAAATGGAGCCCAGGAGCCTGGAAGGTTAATGGATCTTAAAAGCAAAACAGGTCCCACAAAGTGTCAGACCATTGTGGGTTTCTGAGTACCTACTAAAATACTAGAGTGCAGTTTTTCTGAGATGACTTTTGCCACTATGAAAAACCACCTAAGAACACAAAAAAAAATTCTTCATTTTTCTGCCTTATTTCCTTGGAGAGCTACCTTTTGAAAGATTTATCAGTGAAAATTAAAATATATAATGAAATATATGCCACTATATAGAACACTTTTAATACCAGCTTTTTGATGAGTTTGCTCTGAGATGGGTATGCAGTTTCATTTCAATTCCATGTGGAACATTCTATTTGTTAAATTATTTTTATATTAAGTTATTTATATTGAGGTAAAATTATTTAATAATGCTGTATATGTTTTAGGCATATAGGTTCACAGTTCCTTAAATGTATATTACCACACCCACTACACCATAGACCACTGGGTCCCTTTTCATGTTGCTCTCCAGCCCCCCGCCATTCTCCTCTGCAACCTCAGTTCTACACTCAGAATTCAAAGATTTGTGTGGATTTGCTTTTGTCTGTTCCTTTGCTCTGTTTCTTTATATTCCACATGTGAGTAAAATCATCTGGTCTATATCATTTCCTTCTGAATGATTTCACTTAGTACAATCCCCTCCAGTTCCATTTAAGTTGTTGTTAATGGCAAGATTTCATCTTCTTTTTCTAATAACTGAGTAGTATTCCACAGTGTGTGTGTGTGTGTGTGTGTGTGTGTGTGTGTGTGTGTTTATGTACCATCTTCTTTATTAACTTCTTTATCTGTCATAGGTTGTTACCATAATTTAGCTTTTATAAACTTTGCTACAATGTACATAGGACTGCATATATCCCTCTAAATTAATGTTTACATTTTGGGGGTAGATAGAAAGGAATAGAATTGCTGGATCATATCCAGCTCGATTTTTAATACCTTGAGTAATGTCAATACTGTTTTCATGGGGACTGGATCACTCCCTTTTCCCACCAACAGTGTACAAGTTTTCTTTTTTGCTCTACAATTTCAACACCTGTTTTTGTCTTTTAAATATGGAGGATTCTCATAGGTGAGAGGTGGTAACTATTTTTTTTATTTGTATTTGCCTGATAATAAGTAACTATACACATCTTTTTTCATGTACCTGTTGATCATTTGCATGTCTTTATTATTATGTTGAGAAGAATTAATTTATTGTCGTTTTCCCTCGGCAGACCTAAAAACAATGCAGATTGTTTTGATTGAACCCCAAAACTTCTTTCATCCAGAGGGAAACACTTCAGGTAATAAAGTCAGTGGAGTTTTTTAGTGTCCCAAATTATTAATTGATCCTGTGAATGATATAATGATCCTCCCATAAATTCCTTGAATAAGCTAATAGCTTTCCTGTAAAGATAGGCTGGTGAGAATGAGGCTAGTTATTCAAATGATTTTGCTTTGTAGTATCAATAGGGTCAGCAGAATATAGATAGCTGTAACAATACCATTTTTCATTCTTTTTTAAAATTGATTATCTGATTTTCTTTTTTATTATTATAATTTTTGTGTTATAATTTTACTCCTCTATTTGTCTACATGTTTCATTCACCTTCCACCAAACCACCCGTACTAATGTCCAATCTACTTTCCTCCCCAACTCCTCCTCCCTTCTTCACGTTCCCTCTGGTAACTAACAATTTTTTCACTATATGCAAGATTGGTTTTTCCTATATTTTACAAGGGTATGTTTTCTGGTTATAGTCCACAGATAAGTAAAACCATCCAATATCTGTCTTTCTCTTTTTTACTTATTTCACTTAGCATAATCACTTCAAAGTCCATGCTTTTTATCCCCAAAGACACTATTACGTATTTTTAATAGCTGTGTAGTATTCCACTGAGTGATATATTCCACGATTTTTTTTTAAAGATTTATTTATTTATACATTCAAGCTGGGGTACAGGCCAGAGGCGTGGGGCAGCGAGAGAGTTCACCAGAGACAGAGTGGGGAGCAGAACAGGCAGATCAGAAGTACACTGCTGAGGGAAGCAGCGGGCGAGGCAGGAGAGATCTGCCACACCATGTGGGATTCTCCCCGGCTGGGCGTCGAACTCACATCACTTGGCTGCCAACAGCTCCACAGCGCAGTGCTCAACCGCTGCGCCACCAGGGAGGCCCCTCCATGATTTCTTTATCCATTCATCTGCCTATGGTCACTTAGGTTGGTTCCATGATTTGGCAATTGTGTTACTATTTTCTCATTTAATTATATTTCTCAGATCAGTCACTTATTTTCTGAATTTACTTATGTCTCTTTGATTACCAGTTCTGACTGATATATTTTCTTAGATCTCTTTGGTTATCTTTACTACAGCAATTTTTGAATTCTCTATCTGAAATGAGACAAAAATCTTCCCAATCTTTGTGGTTCAATTCTGGAGAGGCACTTTTTTCCTTGTGATACTTTTAATCTGTCCAATTTTTTTTTATATTTCTCTATTAAAAAAAATCTGTGGCAGCAACTTAAGAGAATTGAACTACTTTTATTTTTCCTGAAGATGACACTGTGGTTTCATTTCATTTCATTTCATTTTTTTGGCCAGTGCTGGCTTCATAGGTACTGAGACCAGTTTTTGTAGATCCTGAGTCGGTGGGGTTCAGGAGGGCCTGCCCGGTGCGGTGTGCTGTGCAGAGAGTGAGGCTGGCCCATGTTTGTGACATGGATTATATCCGTCCTTCCTGGAGTTCCAGATCTGAGATTCTCTAATCTGTGCTGTCAGTGTGCTTCCCCATGTCAGTACTGGCCCTGAGGGGTGTGGAGTATTGGTACAGTTCAGAGCTCAGTCTCTAATCTCATTACCAGGCATCTGTTTACTGGGTTCCTTACCCATGTAGAGCAGCTCATACACACGTGTCCCCTCAGTGAAAGGGATGTGTGTCCATACAGTGCAACTGTCACTTTCCCAGGGCCCCTGGCTGTATCTCCTGCTCTAGATGGCAGTTCCCAAGCATTTCTCCAGCTCCTGTTCAGTGAAGTGTGACTCAATTCTCTGTCTCTTCTCTCTTGCTGTCTGTGTTGATCTCAGTGTCCAAGGATGTCCAGTTTTCCTGAAGTCAGGAGACTTCAATTATTGGGTATAGTGTTTCTCTCATTAGCTGTTAGATGATCCTTTTGGGAGCTAAGCAAGGAATCTTTCAATAACCTTCTTGCTCTGGTCTTCAATATTCTAACTTATACTTAATTTTTGCCATTTTGATTATAGAGTGCCTTGGCTTGGTGTTCATATGTTTGAGGTTTTTTTGTTTTTGTATTTTTGCCTTTTGGGGGGAAGCTCTTTGAGCATCCTAGATCCAAGTGTCTGTTTTCTCCGCAGTTTAGCGAAGTTCTCGGATATCATTTCTTAAAATAGGACTTCTTCTGCCAGCTCCTTCTTCTGGAACTCTTACATGAATGTTGTCCTTGATGCTGTCCCATGTCTTTTATTCTTTAATATTCTTCATTCTTTAATATATTTTTTTGCTGGCCTTTGAGGATGCTTCCCACTATCCTCTCTTCCAACTCAGTTTTTCGTTCTTCTTCTCTTGAGCCCTTCTATTGCAATTTTTACTTCATATTGCGTTCTTTATCTCTGTGATTTCTGTTTGGAACTTTGTCATATTTTTCTCTGTCCTCATTGTATTTGTCATTTTGTTTGTCCATTGCTTTCCTCATTTCAGTTAACATCTTTAAGAATGTTGCTCTGAAATCGTATCTGGTAGTTTTCTTAGTTCTGTTGCATTAGGGTTTTTTCCCAGGGCTTTTTCTTGATCTGTTGGGGTTAATTCCTCTGCCTGCTCATTCTCTGTGGTGCTCTGTGTTTATTTTTCTATGGATTAGGCTAGAAAACTTTCCTTCCCAGTCACGCTGTAAATGCTTTTGTGTTAGAGTTGAAGGTCACAGAGTATTGGCTTAGGGTGTTGGCCTTGGATTCTGTGCTTTCTGTACTATATTTGCTGCAGCTTCATCACCACTCAGAATGACTCGAGTCAACAAGGTTGGTGGCCCAGGAACCCAGCTCACCGGGTGGGGCAGAGATGTGTGGTGTGAGGCATTTGTTGCAGGAGCATGCCAAGGGCATAAGCCTCCCTGGGTGCCACAGCTTTTTGAGCAGAAGGCGAGGTCTGCATTCACCACGGAGTAGCGATGGTCTCCCTGAAGCCCCAGACCACAACTCACCCTTCAGTTGCAATCTAGTTGTGATTTCTGCAGCTTTTGTGGGTAAAACCTTCCCCTGAGGCTCAGTTAGAAGCAGAGCGACTGGGGACTGTGGGCTTGATTACAGGCAGCTACTGCGGGAAGAGGCAGTCAGCACAGCATTTAGACCACTGAGAGGCCTGCCATATTCTGATGCAAAATGGGCAGTTATTTCTTGGGATCCCTGAAGCTAGCTGCAGGCACTGCTATACCTACCGGCTCCCAGCTGGTTCTGCAGAGAGTGTTCTCTCTGGGAGCTGCATGGCCTCCCAGGTACAACGGGCCAGTGAGTCATGGGAAGCTTAAGGATAGGGCGAGGAAATTTGGGTATTTTTCTGGACCACTGAAGCTGTTTAAAGCAGTCCCTGGTGCTCTGGTCATTGGTCCCTCATCGCTCCCATGTCAGCGTTCTCTCCTGGAGACATGGGCCTGCCTAGCCCCAATGGAAGTCCGGGGGAGGGGCAGGGGAGGATCAGTTCCCTCCCCCAGTGCCCTGATTTCATTCTTGGAGGGGCTGTGTCTCAGGCTTTCTTATCCTTTCCAGTGGTTGCTGTCTCTCTTACCTGTGACTATGCAGGTCACCACATCCTCCACTCTCACCTAAGTACAGTTGCTTCCATGCAGATGTGGATCTTCTGTGTCTATGGAGGGAGAAAATGCTCCAGAATCTTGTTATTCTGCCATTTTGTTGCCATCCCTTAACAACACATTTAAAAGCATGAAAATATGCTGAGGCAGTTTCCCTATATAGCAAAGCAATTGGTCAAAAATGGATTGTTAGCTTGTCAGTTGTTTGAACTACAGAGGCTAGTAGACAACCAGTGTGAATACTCAACAGGCGGATGTTTTGTTTGTTAAATGTAAGCTTCTTCTTGGGAAATGAGTGGAGAACAGATTTCAACTGGCTAGTGGGGAAAGTGTGTTTTTTTAACTTTGAGCAAAACTTTTTTTTAAAGATTTATTTATTTATGCATACAAGAAGAGCTGGGGTGCAGACCAGAGGTGTGGGGGGGTGAGAGGATTCAACAGAGACAGAGAGTGGAGCAGAACAGGTGGATTGACTGAAATGCACTGCTGAGGGGAGCAGCGGATGAGACAGGAGAAGTCTGCTGCGCCATGTGGGTCAGCTCCCTGACCCGTCGAACTCCTGCTGCAGTGCTGCCAATAGTTAAGCTGCACTTAACTGCTTGTGCCACCAGGGAAGCCCCTGTTTTTTTTTTTTTTTTTAATAGTACTTCCTTAAGTACATTATCTTGGGAAGAGCGATATAAGTCATACAGAATGTTTTAATTTCACATAAGCAACACAGTAGATGTGATGATAAAATTTCTCAATTTTACTGGCTTGTCACTATAAGCAAGAGAAGCCAATTGCCTATAATTATTGGCATCCTCTCTTCCAAGTGGCTCTTGGAAGAAAATTATCAAATAAATAAATAAAAGAGCCTCAGGGCAAAAGGTTCAGTGTTCAATTTGTCCCATTCTGGTAAATAGAATTGGGTGTGAAATGTAGGGAAAGGACTGTATAAAAAAATAATTTAGGTTATAAGAGCTATATTGTGCAATGCCATTTATATTGACATGCAGGAAATTCACTCTAAAATGGCTGAAAACAACCAGGACTAGCAATAAGACACAATCAGCATGTGTCTTTATGTGCTGGAATATTGGTGCACAGACCAAGGGGTACCTTGGGATCCCCAACTTGCACGTTCTAAGGGGGTCTGGCTATCTTTGCATTCAAAAGCAAAGCCTACTTAGTGTAAGAGACCTTTAAAAGGCTTAGTGTGCTTAGAGAAGGAAGGATAATAGTTTCCCAATTAATCACTCAAAGTTACCCCCTTATGGGTAAATGCCCAGCAAAACAGGGGTGACCACAAGCAGGGCCAGTGAAGCCTAAAAGCTTGCACAGGTCTAAGGCACCTTCTGGTGGTGAGCCATAGAAGGCAAGAGGATAAGGCCAGCCTGGGACCAAAGGAGGAAAATCGAAGTGCAAATCAAGGTATGGCTGCCATTGTAAGCCTCCCTATGTGTCTCTCACCCACATGCCTGTTCCAAGTGCCTCCTCCAAGTACTGTAAGTCCCTGGTGCAAGTCCAAAGCCGATAAGCTTCTCCTACACATGCCTCTTCCCAAGTCCTCTTGTATTCTGTATTGTGTTCTGTCCAGTTTCTTCTGGACGTTCAGCTCCACCCCTTATTAAGTGGGCAGGAAACATGGAACCTCCCCCTTTTATGGAAATGCCTTTATTGCTGGAGGTAGATGAGAAGATAGAGGCACAGAATGTCCATGTTATTTGCAGTGGTATAGTCATGAGGGATCCCTGGAGTAGGCCTCAGTGACCCTAGGTTCTTTCTCAGAACGTTCCCTGCTTCCTTTTCAGATGCTGTACGCAGCAGATACTCTTGACTAGAGACTTGATGCCAGGTTAAAATTACAAACAAAAACAATAACAAAATAAGGCCTCCCTGGTGGTACAAAGGTTAAAGTCTCAGCACTACCAAGCTATCACCAGCCACTGCAGCATGAGTTCAATCCCTTGCCAGGGAGCTGACCCACATGGCACAGCAGGTCTCTCCTGTCCCGCCCGCTGCTCCCCTCAGCAGTGTATTTCAGTAGATCTGCTTGTTCTCTTCCCCACTCTGTCTCTGATGAGTCCTCTCCCACCCTGTATCTCTGTCCTACATCCCAGTTTTGTATGTGTAAAGAAATAAACATAAATCTTTTAAAAAAATGTTGATGAAGCACAGGTTGTTTGAGTATAATTCTTCTTGTTAAGCAGAAGGAAGAAAAGATGCATTTACACTTTCACCATAGTCTTCCACTGAGAGAATCCTTCAGCATCAAGAAAGCTCTGTGTGAATGGTGTTTCTTTGCTTCAGAAGTTCAATTTGTTCCACTCATATACTTACGCAAAACCCAGAAAGCTTCTAAAGTAGTCACATTATACATATGGTGGAATTTTACATGTGTTTTTATGCACATGAGAAGCAGTAAATGTGTCCATTATATTCCAGCCTCTCTGCAGGACAGACATGCTCACCACTTGGCCCTCTGCAGAACAGCTGTTTGCCCCCTTTATCTCATCTCTGAAGCCCAGGGCCTGGGTTAGGAGCCAGAGGAGAGGCTCAGTGTGGCATCAGACTAGCCCTGCTGTGTACCGCTGGAGAAGCACATCAATAATAATTTAGCAGCAGACCTGATTGGTAATAATCAGCAGCTGCAAGAGCAGAGGCCCCTGCCAAGTGCCAACCTTTGATTCTACTCTCTACCAAGCAGTAGCCAGTTCATTCTCTGGGCACCCTGTCACAGTCTGGGGAGAACCAAACTAGTGATGGCTGGGACAGCGCAGACACTCAGCCCTTCGTAAGCCACTCCTGTGAACTAGCCGTTACCATTAACAGCATTGAAAAATTGAGCCACTCATAACTAAGAGTATACAGACACTGATTCATTGAAAGAATTACAGAGCAAGTGATCTAGTATAAAGTTCTAAATAAACACATTATAGTAAGCAGAAGGATTAGGAGCACTTGTTTGTAGGGTGGCGACTAACTGAGGCCCAATTTTAAATACATGGATAATGGAGCTCGATTGGTTTTCTAATTGAAAAATAAATAAACAATCCCCTATTTCCTGTCAGATTCCAGGGTAGTTCCCTGTAGATGAAGGGGCATCTATCATTCCAAACATTGGAATGGAGCATGTGTGGGAGGAAGGGTTTAAGAAACATCAGCTGCCTCAGCAGTGTGTGAAAAGCTCTTCAAATCAGCTACCCAAAGTAAAATTGCCTTCATATCTGTGGGTCTGCTAATCCTAAGTGGCCTGTCTGGCCACCATTTTGTTACCTGCAGTTTTGCATTCCTACCCAAGGTCAGAACTGCTGGGTTAATCAGTTATAGGAACCCAACCCTTCTAGGTGCCTTTCATCTTCTAAAGCAGGAAGCTAGATCACTTTGAGAAGGGCACACACCAAGAGGTATGAATGACCTGGAACGCCTGGACGGGGAACGGGGCTGAGGAGGATGCATAAACTTACATCAGGAGGTATGACCAACGCCCCGGGGGGCTGAGGACTGATGTATGACAAAGGACCCCAGAAGCTGATCAGTGGACTGCCTTATTGATAAGATTGAAACCTTGGCTGGGGAATCTAAGGCTTTGACTTCAATTATAATACTGAGTCACCAAGCAGAGAAGAAATGCCTGGAGAGCAGACCCACATGCCCTGATGCTATAGGTAATAGGATACATTTTTTTTTTCTACTTTCACCCTTTCCTTTTCTTTTTATCTTCCTTCCCCCTACAACTGATGCTGTGATTATTCTATCGATAAAAAGGCCAGGATCTCGCTCATTGAGCAGCATCCTGTGTCATGTCGCCTGCTCCACGACTCCCAAGTATCTGTGCGGTGTTGCTTCCTATGCAACAATATCCACCCTAGTTTTTCACCCTCAGTCTCATTGAGAGCAGATCTGTGGTTTCCACAGCAAGTCCTGTTCACTATGGCATTACTGTGGCATTCCGTTTCTGTTGGAAATGGCAGTTATTCCAACAGACCCCTGGGCTTCAGTGTGTGGTGATCTGGGTTTGTGATTGTTGTCAGCCTAAGGGGTTAAAATTCATTTTAAATAACAGCTTGATGGATGCAGTCTTTCTTTTCACTTGCCTCAGGAACAGTCTGGTAATTTGCATTTAAAGTCACAGAACCTATTTGGGGATTGAGAGCAAATTTTATTATAGTAGCTTTCTAAATTGAAAGCATAGGAAAAAATAAGATGGTCTTGTAATAAGCACTGAGGTAGATGGCACATTGCAGAAAAGTTTCTGAGAAGTAACACAGGTTAATTTAATTTTGTGATTTAAATTAGTTGACAGTACCATCATAGTCACCAAGTTTTTAAAATCACATGCATATTTTTCTCAGAAAAGAACCTTGAAGCATCCTGTGGTCTTAATCTCTTAGATGCCCTAAGGGATGCTTGAGCCAATTAATAAAGAGGCCCTTCTCTTGAAGCATTTGAAAGCCAACATTTGTGGTGAACAGGGAACATCGGTTAATCACATACTAAGGATGATTCCTTTGTTCCTGTATGAAAATGGTTTCTAACACATATTCTTGTATTCCCATACACAATATTTATTTTCACAAAGCCAGACTAATTTAAACAACCAGTGTGACCTTTAAATAGTATTCTCTTTTTCTGTCTGTTGAAAAACAATTTAAGGGGTCTTACTATATTAGTGGGATTTTCCCTTTTTTTATAGTCTTCAAAAGATTCTTCTTTCATCTTCTTTTTCTTTCTCTCCAGCTACAAAATGTGCTCATTATGGGTCTGTCAACTACAAAAGGGAGGAGACTTCTTCTATTTCAGCAGGTATGAATCTCAATAGCTGCTTTCATCTCCAGAGAGTTCACTTCTGCTCTATTTAATAAAACCCAATACTTCAGTTATCAGAGTCATTAGGAAAAGCAGGGTTGCCTTCATTCATATTGGTGTCATATATAATTATACCACTTATTTCCCCAATGGGCTCTACGCTTTTCCACTACCCTTTTTTTTTTTTTTTTTTTTTTTTTTTTTTTTTTTTTTTTTTTTTTTTTTTTTGTCCTTTCAGATTATTTCTGAAGGAAAGCACTTCTGGAAAATAAAAACTAAGTAGCAACAAACCAAAACAAAAAAACAGTCTTTCCATAATCAAAGTAGTTCCATTACCATTAGCAGACAATTGGCACAAGTAAGTGCTGGGCTCTCATTCATCCTGAAATAATGTCAACTCTCCCTGAAACCCATTGTCATTTAATTCATTGTCTTTCCCCTCAATTAATGTGAGTCAAATTTGCCCTATGGCTCATACAAAAGGAACTTGAGTTTGAGAGCTTAAAAGCCTCTCAGTCTCTGTGGACTGCAGGCATCACGCACAGAGGTTATAAAATGCATCTTCTTGAAGCTACAGTCAGAAATCCAGTATTACATAGGCTCATGAAAATCAACTCAATTTATTATTTCTAATCAACTATCCCTAAAAAAAAAAAAAAAAAAAATTCTTAAGACTAATCTTAAGGCAAAATACCCTAAGATTATACTGGTCAACAAATTTTTACAAAAGTCATGTTACTGAAATAAAATTAGTCGTTTCCTATCAATTTGTATGTCCTCAACATGAATATGGCAGTCAAATTCTAATTTTGGCTTTAGTTTTTTTTTGTAATCTGCAATAGATTGATGTTTACATCTCAAAATGCATGCCAATACTAATAGGCCTGCAGTTAATACCTGTAAAAAATCAAGTCATAGACTCCTTCTTAGATTTCTTTGCTTGTGTCTTGTACAGCTGTTCAGGAATAGAATAGATGAAAGACGGTTTCCATTGTGCAAAAGCACAGCTTTAAGACTCAGTTTCGAAGAGTGTAGAAATAGTCTCCATTCTTGTGGGTCATGAGTGATTTTGAAGGCATTCATGAGGCCCTCAATATCGGAACAGAATACCAGAGTACTTTCCTTTCTGAAGAAAGCCTCCAACTGCTGGTGGCGTTACGATATCAAGTAATTGTGACGTCATCTTCTAGAAGATTCCATTGTTGGAGTCTTGATCCTAGCAATTCTGCCTTGTTCTTAGATAAGTCTAAATCACGAACCAAGTCATTTAGTTTTTCCTGTGTTAGTCTGTGTGGGGTTGATGATGCACCACAGTGAAAATCTGGATCACTGCATGTTGATGGAACAGAAGAAGAACAGGTCGGCTCAGCCTTGTTCTCATCAGATGAATCAAGAGAATATTCTTCTGGAAGTTCTGGAATAGGAAGTCCCTCACCATGGGGACCTGGTCTCAATGCAGACGAAATGTTTGGGTACACTATTCTTGACTTCTTTTGCTTCAATATTCTCCCGGAAAGAAGAGGAACCAAGGAGAAATAACAGTCTTTTATGTGGCTGCTTGGCTCTCTCCACACCATGGGGACTGCAAACGGCATTGATGGTCTTTTACCATTTCACCACTGTGAAAGCTGTGTTGTCCATATAGCACAGCATATATGCGGGGCTCAAGGCTTATCTTGGTCACCAACCTTGCATCCGAAGTAAAGATGAGAAGCCTTCTTCACTTGAGAAGTGATACTTTTCTTCTGGTTGCCGAATGTCACTTCCCCACAAATAGAGCAGAAATTGTCCATGCTATTAACACACTTTCGAGGCATTACTGTTCTGTATTGTGCCTAAATGGACAAAATAATAACAGTTCTATGGAACAGTAGCTTCAACTGTCTCACACATAGTCAGAATGAAATATTTTCAATGCTCAATCTTTCCGACAGGGCTTTCTATAGTGCACTGCTGACGTTAGCTTACTTCAGCAGCCGCCTGGCAGTAGTATTGCATTGCATCAGAAAATGATGCAATCAACTCTGGATGATGTGTGCATGATGTATTATGCAATGCAATGCAATATAACATCATTCTAGGCTGATTTAGGATATTGTTGCAGTCCTACTGGATAAATTTACAAAGTGAAACATATAAAATGAATTATAGGAAGTATCTTCAAAATGAGAGCTAATAAAAATATTTCAGTGTTATGTTCATTTTTCAGCACACCAATATACTACAGATTAGGGCCTTTTTAAGTCAGTAACTATCTCAGTGTTGACCATTGTAATGTGTTTCTCTGTGTCTCAAATAAATATCTGCTTGCCATTTGAAAATACATGGTATGTTTACCATAATAAATTACCACAAACTGGGTGACTTAAAATAGAAATTAAAATAGAATATTCATGTTCAGCATACCAAGATACTACAGATTTGGACTTTTTTTTTTAAGTCAGTAATGATCTCAGTGTTGACCAGTGTTATCAGTTTATGTCCATGGAGAAGTGGATTTCAATGCCAAGGCCACCATGTCCTCATCCCTCAGAGTTCAATGGGTGAGCGATCTGTAAGCCATCAGCTGATTTGGTGTTAATCCCAATGATTTAAATAGTGAAACTGTATTATTTAAGAATTTCTTAATCAGAAGAAACCTGGAAAACCCACATCATTTGGAAATTTTTAACCTGAGTTTCATAACCCCCTGAATATATATGCATCATTGTAGGTGGTTATATGCATCCCTCTAGGAAGACAGATGATCCTTAGGTTTTATCAGCTTTCTTATGAGATTTATGACCCAAGAGAATGTAAGAATTAAATCTACTTCACTATTAGCTCTGCAATAACTTGTTCAATAATAAAGCTATGTTTTTTCCTAGTGTTCTAGACTTAGCTTTCAATTGGTTATCAATCTGCATAGAGTTAGCATTTTGTAATATTCTCCACACATAGTTGTTGGTTCAGTGATTTAATGAACAGAATCAGAAACATTAAAGCGCAAAGCAAAATTTTCTCTAACTTGTCCTTATTCTCCTAGGTCAATTGCTTTATTATAGCCATATAAGTTAACCTGATAATCTTCATTCTTTAGAAATCAGTGCTGATTCCTACTAAATGTCTTTTATAGATGTAAAATGTCAAAAATTAAAATTAATTTTTGTGTATGCTCATAATTTTCCTGTATTTTTTAAAGATGTGTAAGGCTACTATTTCTAGTCTTTCTGGATTGAAACTGGAAATGTGAATTTCATTGAATGGTAAACTGGAAACCTGTAAAGATTATGGATGACATGTGCACCATATGGAAAGCATTGTTCAAAATTTAAATCGTAACTTTCAAGTATCTCACATCTCAACATGGTTTTGTTTTTCTAGTATGAAAAGGTCAAATCACTCATATTAGATGTCTTTTGCCTAGGTTTGACATCCTGTAGTACCACAAATCTTTTTTGGTTTTGTTTTTCTATTCCTGCTTTCTTCTGGTGTTAGTTTATTCCTTACCTTGCTCCCATCTCCTTAACCAATATATCCTTCCCGCTAAACCTTCTTAACCAGAAAAAGAAAAACTTTTCATGTAAAGTAGACTAAACCAAATCATCCTGACAATTATTTGATAAAAGCATGAGTAATTAATTACTATTTAAATACATAGGCAAAACCAGTAATTCCCAGTTATCTGAAAATTAAAGAGAAAATCTTACTTTTTAAATGTATGCTAAAAACTACGAAGACAATGAAATAGATATCTAGGTGGCCACAAATGGTGGTTGAAGAGACAGTTAGCCACAGACCGGCTCACCTTTCTACCTCTATATTCTCACCTTCACTGAGTCATGCATGCTACTTATGCTAACTCTGGATTCTGCTTAAGACATAGCTGTGCTTGAACTCTCTCACATTTAGGAAGGGTTACAGAAGTCATGGGTCATAGAATCAAACTAGATTTGCCCCAAATTATTGTTTTTATTACCATGGAGGTATACTCAGCATTTGAACTTCTCTGTAGGAACTTTTTCTCCCCTCCTAAAGTAGAAAGGGCCAGACACTTGTTTGCTTATCCTCTGTTGAGCTAAGGCACTATCATAAGAACTGGTCTTGACCAATAGGAATTGTTATTGAAATAAATTAAAATGTTAGCCCAAATTCTTCATCAACCTATGTCCATGACCTCTTGTATGTGACTTTACAGCTTTTCCCATTACCAGTGAAATGGAATTTGCTTCCCTTTAACGTTAGACTTGCCATATGGCTGTACTTGCAAATAGAATGCTAGTAGATTTGGTATCGTATCACATAGGTTTGAAATGTATTTCCATATTTAGCTTCCTGTCCTGAACTTCTACTATCCTCATGAGAAAAATTGTCAGGTAGTCACCTAATCCAATGTGAATGGGAGACAAGGAGTTCAAATTGAATCCAGCCAGAACTTTGGATCAGCTAAGCCCAGCTGACCTGCAGACCAATGAGCAAAACTCAATTTATCGTTGTATTAAATCACTGAATTTTGGAGTGGTTATGTTTTTCAGTCCCAGTAGGGGGACAGTTGAAATATACTCATACTTAGACCTTCGGATATATAGCCCAGGATCCATGGGAACATTGGCAATGAAGAATTAATTTGGTTCACAAAGAATGTGGCATTCAAGGACAAGGGGTGGAGTGCCGACGACAAGGTCCAGTGTTTAACAGTGACACTAACTTGGCTGAGGTTCCAGCTGCCCAGCTTCCTATGTTGATTTCCTTCCCTGACTTCCTGGCCTTCTGATTTAGTCAATGAGATGACTAATCCTTATGAGATAACTAATATCCTTCCAGTAAACATAGTTTCAGTTTAAGTTGACCTGGTCTAGTGTCTGTTATTTTGAAAATAAGAATCCTGTCTGAATCAGCCTTTATTCATCAGAGGTGGGAGATTTGGAAAAGCAGAGAGTGAAACTGGCAATAGTAGAGGAAGCAGAGACATCCGTCCATGGATTTACAGGTCTAGTGGCAGAGCATGGAGAATTTCTGTAATGTACAGCAAATTTTTCATTTCATGCCTCAGAAATTTCAATAGTCCCTGTTTTCACATAGAGGATGAGTAATGGGGTAGGTGAGCAGGTTATGTTTCAAAAGAAGTGATCAAAGTATATCAGTCAGAAATTATATTCATCAAGGATCCTAAAACTAATAAAGTGTGCCTTATTGACATTTCTACTCCTTATCTAATTGTTAATAATTACACATTCTTTTGATATGCTAAGGACTCTCAATGAAGGTGGAATAAGACAATTAAGTGAGAAAAAAGATTTCAATGATAGCTAAAACTCCTATATAATAGGCTTCTTCAATGAACCATCCATTAAATCTGGCTCAGTAATTAACAGGATCATAGAAAAATACATTTCTAAATGCCCCAAAACATGCATAGCCACGGACATACAGGTTTTCTTACTAAGAGTTGTCAAATGTTATATTTTTCAAAAAGCCTTAACGTATACACAATTGAATGGTGTAATAAATACCAAATTCTCCAGTATTTTACAGGGTATGTAAAGTGAATGTAGTTGTTAGTCATTATTGTTTTAAACGAGAGGCAGAAAATTTATAAGGTTGACCTCTTTGTGCCACAAAACCCAGAGAGATACATTGTATTTCATTTAAGGTAGAGAAATACTGAATTTCATTACTCAAAAAATAAGCCTATTTATTTGGTATTAATAGTATCGTCAACTCAAGGCATTTATTTCTGGAACTTGAATCATACACGCTCTGTTGTATATGTAAGACTTTCATTGACTAGTATATACATTTAAATTTATTATCTTTTGCCTTTACACAAAGCCCTTGGCTGGCTATTCTTAATGCATATATGATGGAAGTAACTGAGTCTGTTTCTTATCACTTCTAAATTTAAATGATTTGCTTTTCTTGATGATTGAAAATGCTTCAAGTCAGGGCGTCACAGGGTAAATTCAGTCCATTTGTGCTTCTTCAAAGAATTACGAATCTACATGATAGATGAAAGTTTACTAAGTAGTGTTCACATTCTGGACTTCCAAAGGCAAATAAAGACTGGCCACCCTTAAACACTTCTATGAAACATCCAGTTTGAGAAAGTAAGTGTGGGAGGAAGTGGGGAAGGGGAAACAGCAAGTGATTCAAAGATAAAATGGCAAAGAACATTTGTAGTTTCATGAGAACGGGACAAAGAGGAACAACACAAGTAAAGCAAGTTGCAATAGGAGTCTGTCTGATGGTCTGAAAATATCAAGTACAAAGAAAAAAAGTAGAGTATAAAATTCCGAACTACATACTTACCATTTATTTTTTTTAAAGATTTGTTAATACATACAAGAGCTGGGGTGTAGGCCAGAAATTGGGGGTGGGGATGAGAGGATTCACCAGAGATAGAATGGGGAGCAGAACAGGCAGATTGACTGAAATACACTGCTGAGGGAAGCAGCGGGTGAGACAGAAAAGGGTCAGCTCTCCTATCCATGTGGGAAGCTCCCTCACCGGGTATCGAACTCCTGCTGCAGTGGCTGCCACTAGCTTCAGAGTGCTGAGACTTAACCCTTTGTGTCACCAGGTAGGCCCTTGCCATTTATTTTATCATATGTTTACCATGAAAATACAGATTTAAATAATAAAGACGAGAAATCACTGTTTTGTTTTGTTTTTTGTACCTCCTGGAGAAAATCGTTATTAGTGTGTTGGTATGTATTTTTATAGCTCTTTTCCTATAAGTGTGTGTGCACACACATATACATACACACAGAGGAGTTTTTACATTAAGGGATCATGCTCTGCATTTTGTAACATTATTCAATCACTCAGTACATTGTATATATCCTTTCATGTCAAAAATATATTTTAGGGCCTCCCTGGTGGCACAACAGATTAAATCTCAGCACTATGAAGCTATCTATAGCTATTGCAGTGCAAGTTCGATGCCTGGCCAGGGAGCTTCCCACATGGCATAGCAGACCTCTCCTGTCTCGCCCACTCCTCCCCTCAGCAGTGTACTTCAGTAGATCAACCTGTTCTGCTCCCCACTTTGTCTCTGGTGAATCCTCTCACCACTCCACACCTCTGGCCTACACCCCAGTTCTTGTATGCATAAATAAATCTTATATATATATATATATATATATATATATATATATATATATATGTACTTCAATATATATTTAATGACTGCATAAACATTCCATTTTGCAGAACTAAAAATAAATGAATCCTATCAAAAATTTCTTTTGTTGATGTCCCAAAATTTCCATTGTGAAAATAGAGCTCTAGCCTCAGTACACCCCAAATGAGTCAAAAACTGTGGAAACAAAAGCACTCAGAGACTAGATGGCTTCTTGCCATGGAATTGTTACATCCAGGGGTGCTTTGCTCAGCCTGAACTTTCTATAGCACACCCAGTCTCTGCTCCTGTGCATGCTTTTATACTTCTCTCTCAATTTCTGGGTGTCTAATTTGTTTTGCCCAGGCTGGGGAACATTTTGTTCAGTGGCCTGCAATGTTGCAAAGAACTGGATTCAAATATGGCACCTCAGCAGCTCATTCCCCCACCAAATGTGTGCAGATCCTTCACTGAAGACTTCCAGTGGGGAGAGCAGGAAGTATTGAAAATGCATTGTGCCCTTTTTAGTATGGGTGTTTTTAAAGGGTATGATTTCAGTTTCAGGTAGAGATGGTGTAGGGACATATTTCTAAGTGACCCTGAGGTCATCATAAACCAGCATTTTTTCCCCCTGCACGTGTACCTTATCCTGAACAAAAGATCTGTTCAGGCAGAGCTAAGTAGAAACTCAGGATATCGGTTTAACGTAAGTACATGTGTGATATAAATCAATCTTAGAGGACTCTGATGTGATGCTGTCCTTCTGAATATATTACTTCTGAAGTGAAAACAATTTAAGTGTCTAATAACAGGCTGTAGACGAAACAAGTTTGTATCCCATAATGGACTACTCCCCAAATATTTTTAAATGGTATGATAGCAAACATCCTAATTTTAATTTGTGTAAAAATATGTATGATATATTGTTAAGTGGCAAGGGAAGGAGGCTACAAAATAAAAAGTACTATTTTATCCCCTTTTGTAAAAGTAAATTGCCTATGTTTTATCTTTACATTGATACCTTTCTATGAATCATATATAGTAGTTATTTTGGACCGGTAGAATAACTGAAACGTGTGTGTTATATGTGTTTGCATTTTCTAAATTTTCTGTAATCCATAGATATACATTGTGTACTGACACAAAAATGAAATCATTTGTACGTATAAGACTTAAAGTGTCATGGAATTTTATCTCCCTTATGACTCTGAAGGGGCTTTTCGCATCATCTCTCAAGCACAGGGCTTGTCATTCATGCATCACCATTGTCTTCAAAGGAATGATAGAGAAAACTAGAAGCATCTCCTGCCCAGTGGCTCATGCTGTGCTAGGTGATCAGTGGGGAAGGGCAGTCCTGTTAGTGTAGTGTCTTGAATCAACATGAGTTAGGTCATGGGGCCAAAGCTTAGGTGGAAAATGACAAGAAATTATAAGTCTCAGTAATTTTCTATTTTTTCTCCTCTTCTTCCAAGGTGATGTGAATGTTTCCCTTTGCATGATGTCACTAATGGGTAAGTTGATTTTTTCTGATATTTATAGATAATGTCAATCTAAGAACTAAATAAAGGAAGGTATAACGACACATATTTGGTGAATGTTTTTGACTGAAGTTGCCACTCTCACAATCACAGAATGTCTCCCGTAACTTCAAAAAGACTCAGGTCAGCTGTCATAATTCCTGGCAAGGGGAACTCCTGGGAATATTTTACACATCCCACTTTGAACCACAGTGGGATATCCAAGAACATGACTGGAATAAAACAAATGAATCTTCACTTTCTAAGAGCTCTTTGTCCATATTTAAGCAACTACTAAGAAATATGAATGACGGCTTCTGTAGAACAACTTGTACGGTAAGTACAGAATAGTCACGAGTTTTCAGACTGGAAAGGCTTTTAGAGATCTAACCCTAAACTGAGACATAAGTAGACTTGCTTTAAAGTTCCATATCACAGGGACTCTGGCTCCCTCTCACCATGTTCCCATTATATAAATGGAAAAGGACATTTACTTTCTTAGGCAGATGTTCTAATTCCTCATTCACAGTTTCACTTTTTGGCATTTCTGCCACAACTGTGACTTCAATAGAAGGAAGATGTGGGAGTAGCAAATGTAACATGAGCTCTAACTAGATTATGTGGACAGAATGCTAAATAGTATGTAATCAATGATATCTGTTTCCTTTAAAAAAAAATTCTTAGACGTGAGAACCAAGCATTTATTACAGCTTTAAAGCTCAACAGCTTTATTTCTAAGAACCAATTTCTCTAGATTTCTATGACTGATTAAAAGACTTATTTGGTTGGAGTAGAAAACTCCTTACAAAGTAAATTAGAGAGTGATAATATACTTACATAGAAAGAATTATATAGAATAATTGATGATACATGACTCAGGTTCTATAAAGTGTGCTGATCATATCAATGGCAGCTCACTCGTACCTTCCAGTGACCACTTATTTCCTTGTAACTCCATTGGGTGTGATCCTCAGAGTGTCCAAGATCATGTATCATTTTTTTTTTTGGACTTCTTCATAGCCCCTCTGCTTCCCGGCTGAGTTATTTATGTAACATTATTCCACATGGGAAAGCCCAGCTGTTAAAGTTTTAGAATCAGGAATAGGAACACATTTTTATTAGATCTTTCATCTTGTCTGCAGTGTTTTTCTTGGTTTAAATAATGATAACAGCAGGCTAGCTTCTCCGCCGTAACTCAATGCCATCTTTGGAGGGGAGAAAGCCCTTGTTGTACTTCTGGGGTTCCAGAATGGGATATCTATCAAAATAAATATGAAAATGATGTGTGGGATTGTAAAATCACCTGGTGAGTTTGAACTTGTACATATGGGGTGGGCACTACAGAGGTACCAATGGTAGAACTGAGCTGCAGATTGGTGGGAGAAAGGGGAGATAAGAAATAAAAAAGGTTAGGGTACTAGAAAGTGCTGAGCATAGAAGGAAATTTATGCAATTGAAAACAGGGAAAACCCAGAAGAAGCAGGTTTAGAAGAAAAGATAAATAGCCTTGCTTGGGGTATATTAGAGTTGCTTTAAAATCTGGGTGGATCTTAGAGGGCATGATGATTATGTCAGCTTGGTTAGCTTGATCTGTATTTCCTAAATTTCCCTCCCTCTAAGATTCCAGTTAGAGTAGACCTGTACCAGAGAACCTTGTGTGAAATTTGGAGGGCAGAGGTGAAGAAGCAACCATTTTATACCAGATCTGCCTAACCTCATTAGTGTGAGGCAAGGACTAGTCCTACAACTACTGTCTTCTTCAGCTTTCTTTGACTTCTAGGCCAGATGTATGTCTAGTTTCCCAGATGAAACACTGGCCTTTCTGCAGGACAACCACAGCGCCAAGATTAGAGCAGCAAGAACTGATACAGATTTCAGTCCACCCTGAAATTTCTGGCCTTTCCGTCTGCTCTGTGGATTTCAGCTCCAATATTTAACACAAAGACAACAGCCTTACTGAATACTATGCCTGCTTTTATTGTGCAAGGTCAAATCCTTTTGTATGAGTCTGTTGGCCTTTCTATGGCTTATAGAACAACATGATTTTGCCTGTTTTTTTTCCTACCCAGTACACACCGTTTTTTCCTCTATATTCTTCATGCTAGTTTCTTCCTCATTTGAAGTCCCATCCTCTTTCTTGTCTCTGATCTTTGGATATTCTGTTCCTTGTGTCTCTTGGTTCAGTTTCATTTTGTCTGCAGGTCTTAGCCTAACCATGGACTGGTTTTCTCTGGCCACTCTATCTAAACCATTTTTTAAGTTTGTCCTGTCTTACTGGAGGTTTGGTGTGCCTATCTATATTTTTTGGCTAGCTGATCTTTGTTACAATCTTGTTCCATGACAGCAAAAGCTGTATTTATTCTGCATTCTATACCCTGACCCCAGCACAGTCAACTCTAAAAGGGTTCTTCTAGGAATGGAATATACAGAGGACCCTTCTTCATGGAATAGGAATGACCTGTATCTTGGGGACATAAAGATTATCATGAGTTCTCATCCTATTTCTGTTTGTCATGGCAAGCCAAACTAATTTCCTAGTGATTCAGAAACCAAGTCTATGTCCAATTTCTAAGAGTTAGCAAATTGGACTACTCTGAAAAGATGCTTATGATGTAAAAACTTGGACAACTAGTATTGGAGTTGCCAGTGGTCTGAATGTAATTTTTGCTTGTGTGTCAATTTTATCTTGACTAGCTTATAGAGCCAAGAACAGCACTGATCTGAATCTGAATTAGCAGATCTGAATGTTTACAATATTCATAAAATTAAAATTTCAGAAACTTCATTCCACTTGATCATCTTATTTTATTTCTACAATTTCCTTAAATTTCGTATTAACTTCTTAAACATACTTTGCAAGTGAAAGTATTCTCATTTCCCAAGAATTGAGGTCCCATTTTTGAATATTAAACAGTAAATAGAGTAAACATAATTTTTATTAAAGTGAAAATGAAGTATCATCTTGTTTTTCAGGCGCCCCAATGAAATATTGTTGAAAAATTATTTTCAACTCTTTTCATACCTTTTAATTTCCGAGGTCAAATCTTTTGGTGTTGGTCTGCGCTTGTGGATCCTTTTTAATTTCAATTCTGCACATATTTTCTTTGTTGCTGGCTTCCTTGGAATCCTTCATGCCTTAAGTGTCATTTGAGTCTAGTATCCTTGCACATTATTTTTCCAGTATTTACCCTAGACACAGTACTTTATCAAAAATATTTAAGTGGCTCATAAATTACATCACCACGCATTTGATCCCTTACATATTACTTCTACAAATAAAACTCAAATAGCAGTAGTGTCTGAGCATCTTGCAATTCCTGAATGTTCTCATCCTCCACAAACTATGTGTGTAATGACTTGCCTCTATTTCCAATATTTGTTTTTCCCTCAAATGTCAAGGATATTAATACAAACCCTCTGACCTGAAAACAGATTTTGCTTTCTGCTATATTCAGTGGACTCAAGTGAAATTATTTTGAAATCATTTGCCCTAAATTAGAAATAGGAAATTTAGCACTTTTCCTTTAGTCTGATATCAATTGGTAGTTATAATGGAACAGTGAGGGAGGTTTACAATACATACCTAAGGAAACAACTACTTTTCTTCTCATATCTGAATGTTTTTGAGCTGAAAATAACTAAACATGTAGTTGTTTCATTTGGTTAAGCAAATTCTAGTAACTGGGTAACAGATTTTCCTATGTGTTCAGTGCTGGGAAGATAAATAGTAGGAAGACCACACTACCCAAAACAAGGCATATAAGCGTTTTCCTCTCTCAATAAATGACATAAATTGGCTGAATAATCTGACACTGATGGATACTCTTACAGATTAAGACTTTGGACCAAAAATGAGCTACTTGCTAGGATGTTTGGGCATTTGAGGGCTCTCAGCTGAGGACAAGATAGAAAATAATTGTCAATTAGTACCTGTTTCATTCGGAATCAGGTATCAATCATTTTTGGAGGAATTAATGGCTTCACACTTAAATGAAGTCAAAGAATCAGCAACATAATAAATTTAACAGCTTTGAGTTGAAAACAAGAACATACACAGTTCTCAAATTTCCATCAGTCATGAATTAAAATACAGGTACATTTCTCTACTCTTAATCAAAAGGTACAGCTCCATTTTTTTTTTTTTTAACTTGTAACAAGTTTGCTTTCACTCATTTGACAATAAAACTAGGGAGACTCGAGTTCATTTTTATTTTTATTACACATCACAGACACGTGCATTGTCCAGAGTAGAATGATTTCTGGACTCTTAGAAAATCAGAAGAAATATATTTCAACTCCCTCCTTTTTTCCAAGTTGGTGTAGCGAGCTTTTGTGATTAGGTTAGGGCAAAGTAAGAAACCATGGAAGGCAGTGTACAAATGACATAATTATGCAACTTCATTTTGATAGTAGCTTCTTGCTGATTGAGGCTAGCGATACTGTTAAGTATTACAATGCTGTTATTCATGTATTTGCATTTTGAATATCTAATGTTATGGAATATTAAAGAATGCAAAGAGTAGGATCTAAGAGTCTTCCGTTCTTGTTTTCAGTGGCCCAGGAATATCTATGAAAAGACCACAGTGCTTGTTTATTGGAAATCTCTTCTGTGTACTGAAGAAATATAGAAAATGCAGCCACCTCCTCTTCTTGGCAGATGTGCACTGTAACAATCATGTCTACTATTGGAAGTAATGGAAGTATGAGTTACTAAAGAGTTCCTAAAAATACCCGACTTCATAGGTTAGTAACCTCAGCCGTGTATGCTATACAGATGAGTCTCTGGAGAGTATACCTTGGTATTCCTGGCCCAGGGTTGGCATGGATAATCTTGTTTACATATAGCCCAAGAGAGAATTTATTTTTCTTGAAGTTTTTTTTTTTTCCAAGCAAAAGGGAACACATACTCAATTTCAATTTTGAGGTAGGTACTAAGGAGAAATGAAATTACAAGAGCCTGTAGGATCTGACCTATGCCCTCCTCTCTAGGCTTGTCTTAATACTCCCCGAATTGCACAAACTAGACATAGTCTATCATAATACACTGTTAAGAGCTTTTGAAGATCATCCTTACTTAAAGTCAGCATAAGCACTGCTTCTCTAAAAGGAAGTTCAGATTTCTGAGTTGTCACCCTTTTATTTTCTTCTAAAATTCTGGAATCAATGATAAATGCTATTATATTATACTTAATGTATAATGTATATTATACTCACTACACTACATTTTGAACTACCAGAGAGAAGAAACTGTACTTCTTTTCTGTCTTCGGTGATTATAATACACAGTATGCTCTCTATAAATGTTTCTTGAAAAAATGGTGAAAAATATAAAAATTCTATTTACAAGTGCTAGATCTTTTTCACAAAAAAAGACAGAGATGTGTTCATTGTGGCTTTGTAAACTGGGAGTTCTTCATTCAAATTTGTACTCTGTCCTAACATAAAACTACACTGATCTGCAAATTACTAAGACATCAATTACAAATTACATATTATGACCCCCGGCATGAAAGAGCCATTTTGAATTTGAACATCAGCACATACAAGATAGTGTCCGACATAGTAGCACAGACATTAACAAAACATTGGACTTGAATTTAAACATTTTTAAGCCAGAGATAATTCAATAGACTATGTCCCCTTTTCACTGACCATCTTCTAAGACTTCCTGGAAAGAAAACATACTCGTGCCATTGGTATAGCTGAGCCCAATCAGAAACTAAACATCTGCACATACAAACACACCACATGCAATTCCAGGGGAGATTGAATCAAAGATTCTGGAGCCAGGAAGATTATGGCGAGCATCTGAACCTAAGCAAGCTGTGAACTTCAGTGCCTACCGTCCTATCCAACCCTGCAGTAAGACTATATGTGCAGTTCATCTGATGCTTCTTAAACTGTCCCTTCACCATCTTTAGCATCTTCTCCTCTGACCAAGACCACAAAAGCTCTATGTGAATATTCCATGGGCTTAAAACTACCTACACTGCCCAGGATTTAGTGGTAACATTCTGAAAAAATTAAAGAAAAAGCTAATTGCTTTTCTTCATAGAGTCTTGTTGTGTTCCCCTACCTCCTAAAGAGCTTCTGTTTCAAAAGATCAGAATGACTAGGGTCAAAAATAAGCTGCTTCCCACTCTGTTCAACGTTTACAAATAGCAACATTTTTTGTATGTCACCACAAATATTCCAAAGAAATCATTTGTTTCCTCTGAAATGCCAAATCAAAAAAATGTCTTAGAACTGATCTAGAATATTCATTCCTTTTCCATACTCGATTTGAATTAGCATATAAAAAATTACTTAACATAGCTTTTAGGAAGTCTAATTGACATGAGTTGGATAACAGATGGCCATTCAGAAACTAGACCCCAAAGATGACTTACGTTGCCTGTGTATGCTGACAAGAGTCTTATTCAGGGAATACCCTGAAAATCCTAGATGTAATGCAAAGCCCAAGAGACAGTTCAGTGTAGGAATAATTACAACTCGAATCCCTGTCTAGAGCAAAACGTAACACTTTTAACTTGCTATAGATAAAGTTAAAAATGTAAAATAAATATATCGACAACCTATAGCTGCTTTTATCTTTTACAAAAAAGCAGGCTTTTCTTAAGACAACTGTTAGAATTCTATCCAATTAGTTAAAGTGGTCTTTAAAAATTGGTGGCTTTCAGTTCCGTACTTTGTTTCTGCAGACAGAGCTGCTAACAGACTCACTTTAAATAATGCCAAGAAATTTTTACTTCTTAAAAAGAAAAAGGGTTTCTTCTTTATACCCTCATGAATAGCTGAGTCGTCTAATTGACACTATAATGGTTACTTTTTAATTAATATTATAAATTTCTCTTAGCTTTAAAATTTTAAATTTCAGCTGAACCTTAAGAAATGTTAACCATAACCTTATAATTGCTCTATTGTAAAATTTATAAGTGACTTTCTCGACATTTCTTTTGACATTTTCTTTTGACAATTTCAATTGAAAATTGCTGAAGTCCTTCCTTTATTATCAGAGTTCAAACAAAGTTAAGCCATGGTATATGGGTAAACTGTTTATCACAACCTATTAAAATATATGAGATTCCAGTTCAGGTGTACATACAAAACATGAACTAGATTTAAAGTGCAGTATTAAAAAAAGAAACACACCACAAAAAGTTTGTTTTGGGGGCAATAAGGTGTTTCATTTTTGAAGACCTGTCATTAAAGAGAATGAAAAACACATACAGAATTATACTGTAATTGTTCTATTTTCTTCTTTTCATTCTAAGAATGTAATTTTTTTTCAGAGAACAGTTAGCTGGTCAAATTTATGCTTAAGACATTTATTCATACTTGACCAGAGACGTTTCATAGGCTACTATG
>PVIJ01011191.1:43101-56039 GCA_004024925.1 Scalopus aquaticus | reverse complement strand
GGGCAGGGGCAGAGTGGGCGGGGCGGCGCGGCGCGGTGCTTACCAGCTTCTGGCACCAGGTGCAGCTGGGCCCCGACTCCACGCAGTCCCGGCAGCTGCTGACCTTGTACTTGGCGCACTCCTGGGGGAGGACTGGGGGGAGCGCTCCCTGAGCGGGCATGACGGGGTGCAGGGGGACGGCAGGGCCGGGCAGGGGGGCAGGAGGGCAGGGTGTCTGCTGCCCTGTGGAGATGGACCCCCCAAAAGAGGGGGCCCGGAACGAGGCCCAGGAGGATGTGGGGTGCCCCGTCCTTTCCCACCCGGGAAGGGAGGCAGGGGCCGCCCATGGGACTCACCGGACCCCAGGGAGAGCAGCGCCGCCAGGGCGCACAGCAGGGAGAGCCTGGGCAGCATGGCCTGCGGGGGAAGGGGTCTTGGTGGCGGCCTCAGACTCGGACGCGGGGGCCCGCCTGGGGGACCCCCACATGAGCCGGACCGCTCCCTGCTTCCCTAGGCCAGCAAAGGGCCTCCACGACGACCCTGCCCCGGCGAGCTGCCTGCAGGAGGGGAGGCTGCGTGGGCGGCGGCAGGGAGCAGCCCTGCGGGGACACGCGAGGAGCAGCGGAGCCTGGGGGCTCCCGGCCCGGCCTTCCCAGCTCTGGGGGGGCTGCCGACCAGCGGGGCCCCCCAGGTGAGCTCCGGGAGAGCCGGGCAGGCTGTGACCCCGAGGAGGGGGCTGGGGGCTGCGCAGGGGGCCACAGGCCAGCTCGCCTGGAGCGACTGCGGACTCTGGGGCCTCGGGCAGCACCTCTCCCTAGGTGGCCGGGCCCTGGGCTGCGGGGCCGGAGGTGCCGGGCAGAAGCCTGGGCCCCCCAACCCGCCCGTCAGGTCAAAAGCAGAACTCGCCGCCCGGCTTCCTGGCCACGCGTGGGGGGCCGTTTCCTTCCATGCAGGCACCCCTCCCCCTCGGGAGCCCCACGCCTCGTCCCCGTGGACGCAGATGGAGTCCAGCTGTGGCCAGCCTAGCCCTCGGTGCCAGGGCCCCGGGCCCCCAAAGCCCGAGCCTGCACTCCCCAAGGCCCAGAGGTGCCGTACCAGCTCACCTGGCACTGCCCCAGGCTGCTCCAGGAGAGGGTGGGGAACCCCGAGCCCCAGACTGCAGCAGCCCCCATGAGAGCAGCTCCGTGCCAAGACTGTGCCCCCCCGTGCCCCCCGCTAGTCACACAGGCGTGTCAAGCTCCTGGGGTGAGGGTGGCGAAGCCTCAGGATGTGGCCTGACACCCCCTCCCACAGAGGGGCGCACCGGCCGTGAGGTCCCGGCCTTGGTGGCAGGAAGCTGGTGGGGTCAGCGCCCAGTGTTGCTCCCCTGCTTGGCAGTGGCCGTGCCCTGCTGGCCAGGTAGATGCGGGCCGGCCTGGGGGCCCAGGGCTCGGCGCCCAGCCTGTGCCCGCCGGGGCGGGGCCGCAGGGACGTGTCCAGCGCCAGGGCTGGCCACCAGGGGCCGGGGCCCCCCTCAGCCTGCGTGTGGCTCCCCCAGGCCAGGGCCCCAGGCCTGTCTCCTCCGCGTGACCCTAGGGTCCTTCCCGCTGCCCGGTCACCCAGGCACGGCCTCCGGCTCCGCAGCCCGGAGCCACCTGAGGCGGACCCCCCACTGTGCCCTAGCGGGGTCTCTTGGGACCCCTGGCCTCCGCTGGCCCCCCAGGCCTCGGTGCCAGAGCCCCTCCACGGGCAGGGCGTGGCCCCACGCACGGGCCGGGCCGCACCAGCCGCGGGGAGCAGCACAGGGCCGGGGCGGAGAGGCGGAGGCCGCAGGCGTGGCGAGGACACCCCAGAGGGTCTGCTCGGGACCGAGGTTGGCGACCTTCACGCCCTGCTCTTGTTTGCGCCTGCTGGGCCCCGAGAGGACGCGCCGGCCGTGGCCGCAGCCCGGGTCTGCCGTGGAGACCGAATGGCACAGGGCAGGGGCAGCCTGTTCACCCCCAGGGTGCCGGTCACCGCCTGTCCTGAGCCTGAACTGCCCCTGTCAGGGACGTGAAGGCGTCCGGCGGGTCTCCCGGTGGGGAGAAGGAAAACGAGCTAAGCGGCGTGGGGGCCTGCGGGAGGGCCCCAGGCTGGCCTGGGCCGGGCTCCCGGCTGCTGCGGCTGTCTCTGGCGCGGCCCCGGGCAGGCCCAGGCTCCTCTGGGCTCCCAGGCCGCGGGGTCAGCCCCGAGTTGGCCAGAGTGAGCATCCAGGCCCGGCCCCGCGCACCCCACAGCCTGTGCCCAGAGGAGACGGGCACCCTGGGGCACACGCGCCTTCAGAGGTCCGGTCAGCAGAGGGCAGGCCTGGGCGCTCACCAGGAGCAGCGGGACCGGCGCTGCCGGGGGGCCCTGTGGCTCGGCCGCCCACACTCCCCTGAGACCCCGAGCCCGCTCCGGGGTCAGCGCCTTGGCCAAGCATGCGGCCAGGACAGAGCCGGGGCCAGCCTGGCCCGCGGCAGACACTCTCGGCCCACCCCGTGCCCTGCAGACACTTGGGGCTGCTGGGCCTCGGCGTCCCCCGCCAGGGGCCGGGGCTGTGGTGGTCGGCGGGGCCGGGCCCCGCACCCAGACATCTGCTCTGGCTCGTCTGGGGCCTGAGGGCCTGCGCAGGCAGCCGGACAGTCACCCGGCGGGCTGTGGGCACACCGGGCGGCCTCCGCAGATGGCGGAGGCCTGGCCTGGGGCCTCCCTGCCAGCCGCTGCCCACGCTGTGACCCCGCACGCTGGGCCTGACTCGGGTCCGCGACGAGCCCAGCTGGGGGCGGGCAGAGCGGCGGTTTCTGCTTCTTGGGGCGGGCGCTGCGGCCCCTCCCTGAAGTGCCCGCGGCGGGCACAGGCCTGGCCCCTGGGGCGGCGGGTGCCGGTGGCAGGGCCCCGGGCGCAGGGGCTGCCCCTCCCATGACTCCCAGGCCCGGGTGCCAGTGCCCCACGGGGCCGGCGGGCACAGGCGGGCTCAGGGCAGATGGCCACAGCCAAGCTCCCCCTCAGGCCCAGGGCCACGAAGGACAGGGACGGGGCCCCCTGCAGAGGCCCGGCCACCGCGAGAGCATGCCCGTGCCGGGCTGGCCTGCCTGCCCGGGGGTCTCGGTGCAGCTGGGGTTCTCCATGTGACCCCACCTGCCCGCCGCCTCCAGGCCAGCCACACCCTCTGCGGCCAGCGCCCCCGACGCGCCAGCGGGCAGAGCTGGCCCCCGCGGGGTGCGTGCAGGCGGGGCTGTGTGCTCCACGCAGGGGCTGCCGGCTGTTCCCTGGCACCGGGCCGGTACCTGCACCTCCCCCAGGGAAGTGGTTTTGAATTCGGCTTTTGCTGGTTGAGTGGGCAGGAGCCGAGGCCTGAGGCCGCCCGACCCGCATCTCTGGGGGCCCCTACGGGGCCTCGGGCCTGGGAGGGCCGGGCAGGGCTTCTCCCCCAGAGGCCTGCAGGCGGCCGCCAGCACCTCCCTGGACCTGCGCTGGAGCCGGGCCGCGGGCAACGGCCTGACCAGGAGCCCGCGCGGCTCTCGGGGGCGGGCCGCGGAGGGGTCGCGAGTTGCTGCCTGAGCCCCTTCCCCCCCGCACGCTGCAGCGCCGGCAACCCCCTCACAGAAGCCCCCCGGCCCCCGCAGGCCGTCCCCGGCCAGGTGCCTGGGGCTCAGGTGTCCACGGCCCCGGCCCTGGGGCCTGCTTGGGACTCAGCTCCCAGGGTGGGCTCAGCTGTGGCCACGCAGGACCCGGGGCTCTGCTGGACACCAGGCCCTCGGGCTGGGACCTGTGCGGGAAGGGCCTCCTGCCTCGGGGCGGGCGGGGCGGGGGCGGGCACCAGCCAGCCCTGCGGTGCCGATGCCCGGGACGCTGTTAAATGCTCGCCCACGGGCGCTCCCTGGGAGGCTGCGGGTGCTGACCGGCCTCCCGACGCCGCCTCGGTTCTCTCCGCTGAGCCCGGAATCTCCGCCCGCCCACGCTGCCTGCTGCGCCCCCACCCGCCCTGGGGACCGGCCGCCCTGGCGTCCAGAGGCCGGTGGCCTTACAGCAGGTCTGGCGCAGCCTCCCCCAGGGGTGCAGGACGCCTGGCAGACGCGGCCTGCGGGGCCGGTACCCGGGTCGCAGCAGGAAGATGGGGGTCAGGTGCCTGGGAGGGGGACAGGACAGGAGGGTGCCCAGTGTCCAGAGGGATCTGGGTGGACCCAGAGTCCAGGGCTGCAGCTCCAGACCCCCGACCACAGGACGCCTCGGCCGCGTGTGCCGTGTCGCTGGGGCGCGGGGTCACCCCATGCTTCGCCACCACTAGACCAGAACAGAAAAGGGGGTGCCCACACCACCCAAACAGGGCCCCACACAGGCACGCTGCACAGAGGCTGCTCGCACGCTGGCCGGAGAGCCGGGGCGCCTGGGCGCGGGGGTGGGGGCGCGGCGAGCCGGGGACCTCGTGCCGCCCACATGGGCTGTGCCCTGGCCGACGCGCCGCCCCCACGCCCCCCGGCTCTGCACGCTGGCACGGGGCATCGGTGGCTTGTCGAGAGGCCTTGGGCTTGGGGGCCGGGGGCCCCTCCCGCCATGCTGGCCCGCCGCGGCCGGGGCTTCGGAGGCTGCATCTCTGCCCCGGGGCCTGCCCCCCCTCCCCAGCCCAACCCTGGGACTGGCCGGCAAGGAGCCCAGGGCGCTGCCCCTGCGTGCCGCAGACCAGGGCCCGTCCAGGCCCGGGGCGCCGCTTCCCTGGGCCCGGGGCAGACACACCCCGGAAAGAGCCTCGGGCTGGAGTTCCCTTTCAGAACCACAAGCCCGGGCCAGCGGGGTCCTGCCACTCACCCCGCCAGATGCGTGAGCCGCGTGGGGGTGTCCGGCTGGGTCGCGGGGCGCCGGCGCTGCTCCTCTCTGGCTGGTGCCGCGGCTGGTCTTGAGACCTGGGCAGCCCGAGGCCCCGGTGAGAGCAGACACTTCCTCTCCCAGCCACCGTGCGGGGAGGAAGTTGTTGCATGAGGCAGATTGCAGCAGTGTCCCGGCCCACACGCTGGGCGGGAGCCGCCCGCCGCGCCCTCCACGCACCCAGGCGAGGGGGTCACGGGAGAGGGGAGAGCCGGCGCTGGCGGCCACAGGGACAGCCTGGGCCTCCTCGGAGCCACGTGGGCTCTGGCGCAGCAGCGCCCCGAGCCCTGAGAGCCGCGCGGCAGAGACGGGCAGGCAGACCCGGGCGGCAACCACGCGCAGGGCCCACCCGCGAGCTCGTGGAGCGCCTGCCGCCACGGCCCGCGCAGACGCTAAGACAGGGCGCCCAGACGGCCCAGCGCCCTCGGGCGGCGGTGCAGGCGGTGAGGGCCACACCACGGGAAGGCCGACCGGCCCGTGCGGACTGAGTGATTCTGCAGGGTCGGTTACTGGGGCAGGAGAACAGGCGGCAGAGGCGAGAAGACGCGAGTCTGCCCAGGTCACCCAGGCTCTGGGGGACATGAGTCTGAGGACCCAGATTAGCCCGGATTAGGGTTTTTTTTTAGATTTATTTTATTTATTTATGCACACAAGAGCTGGGGTACAGGCCAGAAGGGGGGGGGTAAGAGGATTTCCCAGAGACAGAGTGGGGAGCAGAACAGGCGGATCCACTGAAACACACTGCTGAGGGGGCAGCGGGGAGACAGGAGGGGTCTGCTGCGCCCTGTGGGAAGCTCCCCGGCAGGGGATGAACTCAGGCCGCAGGGGCTGTGACAGCTCCATAGTCTGAGACTGACCCCTGCGCCCCAGGGTGGCCCAGATATGGATTAGTCTTATGGCCCCATTTTGAAGATTAAAATCCAGCTTCCGACCCCCACTCGTGGTCCTGATCTGCTAGCAAGGCCTTCTGGGACCAGTCTCTGGGACGCAAAGTGACAGGTCAGTCGGCGGCCCCCCGGCTGTCCCTGGACACGCCTGTGCCGTAGACTCACGTGATGCGTCCTGCTCTCGTCCAGCCCGGAGGAGCCTCTGCGGGCCTGGTGTTCGCATCTTTGACTTTGGGTCATTGACTGACTGGGCCAGCTGGCCTCGGTCCGGACAGGCCGAGCTGCGTGTCCGGGAAGGCGGCTGATGCAGCCCTTTGAGCCGAGCAGACCCACCCCAAGGAGCTGCTGAGTTTTAAGGTGCTGGTGAAAGCACTGGCGACATGAGCCAAGCCCCTCGAGGGTCAGGTGGGGCCAGGGGAGCACGCCACCGCTTCCATCTTGCTTGCGGGACGGACACAGTCACGAGTGAACATTTTCATAGGAAATAGCAATATTTAATTTTCTATGTGACAATCATTAAAAGCTCTCCTGAAGATTATAAGTAGGACCTGTACATCGGAAAAAAGAAAATATGAAATATGATACCATTTTTTAAAGGTGAGGGACAAAAAACGAGTAAGAAAAGGATTGTGAATAAAGCACTCTTAACACTTTGTGTGCCGGCCATTTTCTGTGCCGCCGCATGAATGGTAGAAGCATTCAATAAAACACACACAGCTCCTGAACTACCGGATATATTTTAATGAAATTTTAAATGCATAAAGATCAAAGCTTCTAGACTGAGTAGGGTCAAAGAAATAGCTCCTAATAGTTCCAAATAATCCACCATGGCGTGAAAAACCGGAGACTAGATGAACACGTGAATACTTGAGCGTACCACAAAGTGTCAAGATGTTGGGGATGTTTGCAAATGTTCCAGAACAGTCCAGAGTTTGGGGGTCACAGCACCTGTCAGTCGGTCACGTTCTCCCTGTTCAGAGAAACAAATTCTCAGGGTGAGGGCTAAAGGTAAAGGGCCAGAGCAAGTCCCGGTGACGTGCTAAGCTGAGGGGCCTCGTCCCCAGGCCTGGGTCCCCGCCCGGTGTGCAGAGGCCAACGGCAGGACGGCGGGTTTGAGGAAGGGAGGCGCAGGGCCCCGGCCGGCCGCAGCTCAGCTCGCCTCCCAGCTGAGGAGGCCTTGGGGTGCGCAGATTTGGGAGCTGGGGTTCCCGGGTGATCGGGCTCATAGGCAAGGAGGGCTCAGGGACAAGGAGACGGCGCCCGAAGCCTCCGCTGAGCCCAGGGCAGCTCCGCAAGGAGACTGCAGCGCTTCTCCGCAGACCGCTGGGGCTTCCGCCGGGGCGGCGTCGCTGTCTTCTGGCTCCGGCCAGCTGGGACTCGGAGGTCAGGGGCCGCCGCTGGCCCGCGGTCGCCTGCAGAGGCTGTGCTTGTTGAGACACACCGCAAAGAAATGATAAGCAGCTGTTTTTTCCTCTTTCCTGCCCTCAGGCCTCAGAGCAGTTTGACGGCTTGACCTCATTCTCACCGCCTCTGTACAGGACTATTCCAGAAAACACCAGAGAAGGGCCCTGGTGAGATCACCGGCCTCACTTGCCGATGACCCGCCAGATAAAGCGAGTGCGGCCGCCGCGGGCCCTGCAGAGCCGCTGCCCACCAGACACGTGCCCCTCGCGAGGAGGCCTGGTCAGCGGCGGCCACGCGAGGCACAATCAGCACCGCCGTGGAGCCCACAGCCGGTCCAGGGGTAGCTGGACTGCCCGCTTGTGGGAAACCAGGGGCGGGGCGGCTCTTGGGGCACCATCAGGGACCATCAGGGCAGGGCCACCCTCGGGTGCCATCCCGGACAGAGGGTGGCTCTCGGGGCTTCGAGACGTGCAAATGGTACCGGAGAGAGCCGCCCCTGCAAGGGGAGGGGCCCCCCAGGGCACCTCGAGACCACAGCAGTGAGGGGCACCACGTCGGACACGTGTCCGCCCCTAGGCCGCACGGTCTCAGGAGCCCTGCGCAGGCTCGATCGCAGCGAGGGCGTAGCAGGGCCCGGCAGAGCTCGCCGAGCCTCGGGTCTTAGAGCTTTAAGTTTTATTCAGTGGGAGGAAAGAAGGATGCGCCTGGGCAAAGCAAGGGAAATTCTCGGATTTGGTCAAGCTGGACGTGGGCACTGCTGAGCCTGCCCTTGATGTAAATACACCTGAAAAGGAGCCAGGAGGAGGGCCGTGCATGGGCTCTGAGCTGGGTGGTGTGGACACGACCACTCAGCTCTGCGTCCAGCCAGAGCCAGCTAACAGGACCTCGAGGCCCGGCTGCGGCCGCAGACACACCCCGCAGCCCTGCAGGAAGTGTGCGTCCCGACCCTAAACGAGAGCGGAGTCGCGTCAGAGACCCGGAATCCCACAAACAGGGTCTCTAGCCATGCCGGGGTCAGACCTGCAAACAAGCCACAGGAAGTCAGGGCCCCAAGAAACAGCACATTCTAGATAGCCCAGGGCTCCAACAGAAGCTTCAGGGGAGCCTGGAAAGCACCTGGAACAGAGTGAAGACGGAATACAAGGTAGCTATTTGTAGGATGCAGCCAAAGCAGCACCTGGAGGGAAACATGTAGCCTCGAATGCGCATATTAGAAGTAGTGGCAGGAACTCTCAGCCATTGGGCAAGTGAGAAAAGCCGAGGGGGAGCAGAGGGCAGGGCAGACACCCCACAGATGAAGCAACCAACTCGCCCTCTCTGCCCCAGGAGGGAGGGTTCGCGTCTTTATCTGAAGTGCATTTCAGCCACACTCCCAAAAGGGAAGTGGCCCTTTCTGCGACGTGGAGTGCCCACTGCAGGGTGGCAGGCAGTTCTGGGGGGTGTGGCACAGGCTTTCTCCAGGGCCCAGGAACAGGCAGTAAGTGAGGGACCCCGCAGTCTGCAGGCTTCGGGGGCGCCTGGCAGGGCCAGGCTGTGGGCAAGCTCGGAGCGGCCCAGAGACCCCCCCAGACCCCAGCTGCCATTCTGGGGTGTCCACGCGGGGCCCTGCTCCTGGATGCTGAGCTCTCAGACACCCCTGCCCAGTTCAGAGCCCAGCTGGCCCTGCAGCGGTCATGGAGGCAGCAGAGAGGGTCCCCCAAGGGTCCCAGGTGTCGGGGTGCGGGGGCAGCCAGTCAAGGGCAGAAAAGGGTAAGGGAGCTGCGCCCCTCCCCGCAGCGTGGAGGAGCAGAGCCCCCAGGGCCAGGGGCAGCGCTCGGGCAGGGGGCCGGGCTCCCCGCCTCCCCCAGGAGCCCACAGAGAAGGGCTGGCTGGGGACCCAGCGGGCGCCGAGGCGTTCTGAGAACCAGACCACGGCGAGGCCCAGCCTGGCCCCTCTGGCGGTCAGCTCACACGCAGGTCCAGCTCTCGGGAACTGGGGACCTCGGCGGGCCGGCGGGCCTGCGCTGGGACAAGGCAGGGAGCTGCCCCAGCCAGGATGTAGGAGCGTCTGGGAGCAGCGCCTGCCCCGCCAGGTCGGGCCTGCCCTGTGTGAGCCTTGATGTGGGGGTCGCCTCAGGCAGCGGGCCCAGGCGCCCCAACTCCCGCTGGCCACGGCCCCCTACATGGCCGAGAGCCTGGGGAGCGCTGAGCCCCACAGGTCTGATTGGGGGCGAGGGCGTGAGGCCAGGGGTTCCGCTGGCGCTGCAGGGAGGTCCCAGCAGGGGGAGGGTGGGACTGAGTGAGCAGTGAGAACCAGGGCCCACCGGGAAAGGCACCTGGAGTCCAGCTCTGGGGGACACTCAGAAGGAATCGCCGCCCAGCACCCGAGGGCAGGGAGCAGCCCCGCCCCGAGCCAGGGTGCACCCAAGGGCACGCAGGTGGGGGCGGCAGAAGCTGCTGCCCTGCTCACCTGCACCCAGCCCTCCTCGCAGCCCTCCCCCACCTCTGCTTCAGAGTCTCCCGGGGACTTCCGCTGCCCGCGGTGTGATTCAGCTGTGGCTGCTGCTCGGGGGGGAGGAGCTGGCAGCCTGGGAAGCAGTTGCTGGGGGTGAGGAGAGGCAGGCACCTCCAGGGGGGTGGGGTGCGAAGCAGGAAATGGTGACGAGCTGGGTGAGTTCCCCCACAAACTTGCAGAAACAGGCAGAAAACCACCCGCCGGGTGCCGGAGACCCCCATGTAGCGCAGGCCTGGGGGGGGGGCGGCCAGGTGGCTGCGGGAGGAGGGGAGGGCGGGAGAAGCAGGTGCGGCCCTGGTGCCCACCCGACTCGCTGCCAGCACCGCCGCAGGGTCACGGCCTTCTCCTGCCCCCCCTCCCCCCCCCCCCCCCCCCCCCCCCCCCCCCCCGCCTGTGGCATCCCTCCTGGGAGCCGCTGAAGAGGCGGCAGGGCGGGGGTGCGTGGGCGGAAGACACATCCCGCCCTGACCCTCGTCAGGAAGGAAGGTCACGCCTGGGTTTGTCCCCGCGGCTGAGTGTCCCACAGGCCTAGGAGTGGAGGGCTTGACTCAAAGGGGGCGAGTGAGCAAAAGCATTAAGCAACCATCAACTCTGGAGGAAAACCAGAAAGTTGAGCAAGGATGAGAAGGTCGTTCCGACCAGCACAACCTTCATTTGTCCAGGACCCTCCCACCTCCCGAACGTGTCTAATTGCTATTTCCGGTTCGCTTGGTGGTTTCAGACCCACTGAGGACATCCTTGGGGAGGCCCCTGAGGGTCTGGGCTGCCTTTGTCCAAGCAAGTCTGCACCTTCCAAACCCGGATCTGGCGACTTGGTGGCTAAGGACGAGGTCCTCGCTGTGCGGGCGGGGCCGGGGCCCTGAGAGACCTTCGCCCCTTCCTCTCGGTCTCGGTTCCCCTTGCACACGGTGTTGTGAGGACACGGGCAGCCAACACTGGGACGGGGACACACGTGACCGCGGGGAGACGGTGTGGGAGGCAGCCCCGGGTCCACAAGCCCCGGCGAAATCACAGCGGGGCTCCCCTAAGCGGAGGGCGGACCTCTGAACCCACAGGACAATTCCTTCTCACGGAATCTTCTGCTTCCACCCTTGACTTTGGAGCCTGGGGGAGCAGCTGCTCTTCTGCCCATTTTCTCTCCAGGAACAGGAGCCAGAGCCTTCCCCTGCCGCCCCGGAAGCGGGGTCTAAGGGACTGGCCGTCCCGGGCTTGGAGGGAAGGAGACCGAGGGCGCCACAGCCCGGGGCGTGCTGGGGCGCTGGGCCTGGGGCAGGTGGAGACTGGGGGGCCCTCTCACTGGCCCCCTGCCCAGACCCCCAGGACAGCCGACAAACGACGCCCCTCCCCGCGAGGCCCAGGCTCTGGTCAGACCTGCCTAGACTCACCCTCACTGCCCGCAGGGGGACTGGCCACACCCTCCCGGCCAGCAGCCCCCTGCGCCTGCCCCTGTGTGAACTGCACGGGGCGGGGGCGTCTCACACCCCGGGAGCGGCCTCTCGCACGGGGCTCTGCAGCGGGCAGGCGGGAGTGGCGCGGGGCTCTGCCGCCCGTGCCCCAGGCCTCTCGCCGCCGCAAATGCACGGACCTCACCTGCCGATAAAACTTTATTCACAGCGGGCGCCACAGGAGCCGTGTTGGGGGTGAGACAGAGCTGGCCCGGGCCGGAATTCCTCTAGATGCGGATCTCGGGGGGGCCCGACTGCTGGTGGCACCCAGGTCGGGGGTCAGCAGGCCTGTGCCCTCCGGGCAGTGAGCTGGGGCCCGGAGGGGTGCGGGCAGCGCACTAGGGCGCAGCGGGCCCCCTGCCCTCCCCGGGAAACTTCCCTCCTCCTCCAAAGGGGACGAAGCACCTCCCCGGCTCCCCTGCACCCCAAGAGCGGGTGTCCCGGGGCTGCCCCCGGGGTCCCTGAACCTTGCTGACATGAGGTGGGGCCGGACCTTTGCTCCCCCGGCACAGACGCACCTGCGGGCTGGCGCCCCCTCGCCCCACTCCCCTCGAGTGCGGACTCAGTCTCGCCCCTCCCCGGGAAGCCCCTGCAGGCTGGGGGGTGCCCGGCTCCCGTCCCGCCTCCGCTTAGGGTCTCTTTCTCCAGGGGAGCGCAGCACCCCTCCAGCCGGGAGCCGGGGGCAGCCTGGTTCCTGGCACAAGGGGGCCGGCAGAGGGGAAGCCTCGGGGGCACCTGCCAGCTGGCGACAGCCCCGGCAGCTCCCAGGGGGTGCTCCCGTCCATCTGCAAGTAGGGTGAAGGGTTGGCTGCACAGGGGTGCAGAGATGCAGTTCGGAAGGCTCTCGGCAGACCTGGAAGCAGAGGGGTCAGGTCAAGTGTGTGGGGTGGACAGCCCAGGAGGGGGGACAGGAGCGGAGGGAGGAGGAGGAGGAGAGGCGAGATTTCATCTCAGAGGCTGCTGAAACGGGTGAGGCTGAGGTTGCAGGGAGGGACCGCGGGCCTGCGAGGCTCACAGGGTGGGAGGCGGGAGTGGGCACTCCGGGGCTGAGCTGGGTGGGCATTGGGGAGCCCTAACCCCTTTCTCACTTTGCAGCAGTGAAAGTGCCCAGTTAAAAAGGCTCCGGCCAGGGAGGGAAGAGGCTGCAGGGCTGCGCTGAGGGCCCCCTCCCAGGGCGGGCGGAGTGGCCGGGCCAGGGCCTCACCCCCCAGGTTGGCGAAAGCCAGACTTGAGCAAGCGCTTCCCACCTCTTCCTCCGGCCCCGCCACTTCCTCCGCTGCGGGGGAGGGCGGGATTTTCCCTGCATTTCCAAAGCAGAAGAGGGGAGCTGAGCAGTCCCTGAGAAGTGTGTCCCCCACCACCAGAGGAGGTGCCCCGCGTGACCTCAGGCACTGGCGCCCACCTGCAGCTGCCCCCTCCCCCCTCGGTCCCCCAAGCGCAGCGGCTGCCCAGGGCTCACTGAGCCGGAGCTGGCTGGGGGGAGCTAGAAGTGGGGGGGAAGGGCGCCCTGAACGGACTCCACAAACTCTGGTTTTATGGGCCCCACGCGCACCCCAGAGCAAAGAGATCCAAGACCGCAAATCCCACAAGGCCGCCCCACCAGGGGGCGCTGTGACCAGGCCTGCGGCGGGGCCTGGGCTCCTGGGCTGTGGGGACCCCGCTCAGCAGCTCGGCAGGGCCGTTCCCCAACTTCTGTCCCCCCCCCCCCCCCCCCCCCCCCCCCCCCCCCCCCCCCCCCCCCCCCCCCCCCCCCCCCCCCCCCCCCCCCCCCCCCCCCCCCCCCCCCCCCCCCCCCCCCCCCCCCCCCCCCCCCCCCCCCCCCCCCCCCCCCCCCCCCCCCCCCCCCCCCCCCCCCCCCCCCCCCCC
>PVIJ01011191.1:0-43001 GCA_004024925.1 Scalopus aquaticus | reverse complement strand
CCCCCACCCGCCTAAGCGCACAGGTGTGGCGGCTCGCGGACCGCCCGTGGGGAGCCCTGGCCCGCGCGGGGCCCCTGCTGTGCGGCTCATCCTGCCCGGCCGCCCCCGCCCCCCCCCCACCGGCCCCCGCTGCCGCTTCCCAGGCCGCGCCAGGGCCTCGCGCGCCCCGCGCACCCCCAGGGTCCTGCCCCGCCCGGCACCTCCAGGCCCAGTCGCTGCGTCCCCGGGGCGTGTGGGGCTGGCCGCAGGCTGGGCAGACTGAGGGCAGGAGTGGGGAGGCCGGGCGAGGGCTGCCGGGCCAGAGCTCGGGGCAGGGCCCCGGGACCCGCCCGCCGGCCTCCCGCCCCAGCACCCGCGGCCCCGGAGGGGAGCCCGCGCAGCAGCTCCGCGCTCACACCGCCGTCCTCGGGCCGGGGCCACGGGACGGCGCTTGCAGCTCCCACGGCCCACGGAGGCGCCGGCCGACCGGCCCGTCTGCTGCGCGGGCCCGCGGCGCGCCCAGGGGCCCCGGCTTCCCCCCCAGCAGCCGGCGGGAAGGCGGGAAGGCCGGCAGCGCCCCCGGCGGCAAAGGCAGGGGCTGCAGCCGCCGGGCGGAGGCGCGAGGGGCCGCTGCGCGGAGGCAGGGCGGGCCGGGCAGACGAGCCGTCGGGGCCGGGCGGGGCCGGGGGCCGGGAGAGCGGTCGGGGCCGCCTCCCGCCATCGGCGTCCGTGGGGCCCCCGGGCCTGACGCCGCCGGGCGGGGTGTGGGCGCGAGGGGCGCGCCTGGGCCCGGGGGCCTGCGCGTGTAGGGGGCGCCACGCGGACAGAGTGTGGCGGCGGAGAGCCCAGGGGGAGTGGAGATTCGGGGGAGAATGGTGCAGAAGGAGCATTAAAAGCCTGAAAGAGCCACGAGGGCCCAGGGCCCCTTCGCGCGTCCGCCCGGGTCGGGATGCAGAGAACCTGCCCTGGTGCCTTCCTGCCGCTGCAGGGCGCTGTGAGGGAGGGTCTCCATTCCGCAGGGGGCCCGCCCGGGGAGAAGCCCGGCTGGAGCCCCGCTCAGGGTGGGGGCGCTGGGTCAGGGCCCCCCGAGCCCGCCAGAGCCTCAGACCCCTCCTGGGTCCTCCAGGACAGCGGACTCCCTGCCCTGCTGGGCCCCCCAGGGCCACAGACCCTGCCAGGCAGTCCCAGAGCTGTGGACACCCTCTGGCCCCCAGGGCTGAGGCCCCCGCCGGCCTTTCTGGGGGCGCGTCACTCTCGCTTTCCTACAGAGGGGCTGTGCTCGCTTAAAGGGGGGCCGGGGGGCTCCAGGGGTCAGCCCAGGGGTCAGTCTCAGCCTATGGAGCTATCGCCGCCACTGCGGCTTGAGTCCATCCCCGGCCAGGGAGCTTCCCACAGGGCGCAGCAGACCTCTCCTGTCTCCCCGCTGCTCCCCTCAGCAGTGGATTTTAGTGGATCCGCCTGTTCTGCTCCCCACTCTGTCTCTGGGGAGTCCTCTCATGCCCCCATCTCTGGCCTGCACCCTGG
Source organism: Scalopus aquaticus (assembly GCA_004024925.1). Taxonomy (NCBI): domain Eukaryota; kingdom Metazoa; phylum Chordata; class Mammalia; order Eulipotyphla; family Talpidae; genus Scalopus; species Scalopus aquaticus. The sequence goes on along the minus strand of PVIJ01011191.1, from coordinate 41,498 downwards.
CTCTTGTACGCATAAATAAATAAATCTTTAAAAACAAAAACAACAAAAAGCGGGGGCTGTGTCAGCTAGCGGGGAGCTGCTCGTTCCTGTGCATTTGGAGAACAGTCCTTTTTCAGATGCGTCTCCTGCAAACCTTTCCCCCAGCGTGAGGAAATCTTAGAAACTGAGTTCTCAAGAATTCCAGCTTCTCTCCCGTCCCTGGGGGGCACGGGCCTTTGGCGTCCCTGCTAAACGGCCTTCACCAGCCGGCGCCACCCAGTCTCCTCCCAGCCTGTGGGGGGAGGTGGGGGTGAGGCTCGCATCTGGGTCTGAGGTCCGTCCTGAGTTCTTCTGTGGGGGGTGCAGGCCTGCGCGCCATTCACTGGGGATGCCCATTTTGGGGAGATGGCCTGCAGGGCGAGAGAAGATGCTCAGACCTTCGCGCCGCGGGCCTCTGTGGCTGTCCCCTGCGGCCTCGCGTGCAGGAGGCTGGGCGCTCGGGCGCGGGGCACGCGGCCTGCTGTCTGCACCTGGAGCAGGGCGTGGGCCTGGTGAGTGGGCGCACCGGGGCCTGGAGAGACTGGGCTTATCAGGAGAGAAGCAGCAGCAGAGGGCAGAGCGTGGAGCAGAGGATCTCGGGGTGTAGTAGAGAGGCCCAAGAGAACGCCTGAGAGGGGGCCTCCCTGGGGGCGCAGGGGTCAGTCTCAGCACTAGGAAGCTGTCCACAGCCACTGCGGCCTGAGTTCGATCCCCAGCCAGGGAGCTTCCCGCAGGGCGCAGCGGACCTCTCCTGTCTCCCAGCTGCTCCCCTCAGCAGTGTGTTTTCAACAATCTGCCTGTTCTGCTCCCCACTGTGTCTCTGGGGAGTCCTCTCACCCCGCACCTCTGGCCTGCACCCCAGCTTGTATGCATAAATAAATAAATCTTTTTAAAAACAAAAAAAGAGAGAACCCCTGAGAGTTTGAGAGGGATGTTTTGCCCAGGGCTGGGGGGCCCCGCCCCCGCCCTGCACCCGGTCGCCTCTCTGCAAGACACCAGTAAAAGCCTCAAAGCGACCAAGGGCCCAGGCCTCCTCCTTTCCCTTTGCTGGTCTGGTGGCGCAGAGAAACCTGTGCCCCGTGTCCTCCTGCCCTGCCACGGGGCGGCAGGGGACGAAGCAGCAGGGAGACAGCGGCTGGACAGCTAGAGAGGAAGAGACCATGAGACAAGCCAGAGAGAGGATTCGCGGGGGCCGGCTGCCGCAGCGCAGAGACACAGAGCAGGCGCTGCCCGGCAGACGGGAGAGGGAGAGGGGAGTCCGGCAGCCCTTGGGGGCTTCTTCGGGCTTTTAATGTTTTTCTGCGCCACGTGTTGAGGCGACCAGGTGCAGGGCAGGCGGGGGCGGGGGCTGGTCCCGCCCATCTTTGCTCTCTCCCTGGCGTCTCGCGGGCTCGCCGCTGCGCCCGCCCACGGCCCTCTGCCGCCTCGCTGTTCTCTGCAGGCCCAGGTGCACCCACTCCCGCGCCCACAGCCCGCTCCAGGTGCGGCCGTGCGGGCCCGCAGGGGTCTATGGACGCTAACGGTGGGGGCGGGAAAGCGGCAGTTTCATCTACCCTGCACTGCCTCACCACACGCGGCGCAGACGGAGCCAGAAAAGCCACTGGGGGCTCCGGATGCCCCTGGCCCGCTGCCTGGATCCGGAGACCCCGCCCGGGCCTTCCTGCCCCTGCACCATCTTTGCTCCACCGCGCGCCAGAAAGCCCCGGCTGCAGCGTCCTTTGAATATTCCTGTTGTCAAGGTGGATAGATGCGGGAGGCCAGCTCCGGGCAAAGTTATTGTCGGTTCCCAGGGTGGTGGAGAAGGCTTCTGCGACAGGAGGGAAGGGGAAGGGGGGTGAGAGACAGCACACACCAGAAAGTGTGATCAGGCTTTTCTCTGCTTTATTGCTCAGGTGGTGGGGTTTTATATTGAAGAAGTTGGCAAGTAAGCATACTTTTAACAAATAATGAAGGTTACATAGTTTACAGAAACAAGACATGTTTGAGACAAAAATATCTCCTTTGTTAGTAGGTAAAGGTTAGATAAAGAGTGACTTTTCTCTTGAATATACTGTTTATTGTGGTCTAGAGGTCATGGCTGGTATTTGGTTGCCAGGAAACGCAAAAAGGGGGTATGGGAAAGAAGCAATGCATTATGTTTTGTATGGTGGTCTGTGGCTGTCAAGGACATTGCTGTCATTAGCTGAAGCAGCCCAATACTTATCTCGGTAGCGTGAGGCACGAAGGAGTTGTGCAGGTGCGAGTAAAGAGATGTATCTTTTACAAGTAGCTAGAAACAGGCTGATTATTATTAACTCCTCCTTAAGTTGTCCTGTTTTGATTTTCCTAGTTAGTAGATTAAAACATTTTAGCTTAAAACATACAGGGACAGAAATAGCATGTCCTGTTTGAGGAAGGTTTTCTAAGGCAGTTAATCTAAGAAACCGTCTTGTGCTGACTCCTTGAGGCATTGAACATTAACCTCTGACTGGGCGAGAAGGCATTTTTATGAAAGGAGCAGCTCGGCACCTGGACCCATTCCTGGGGTCTCAGACAGTGAGGGAAGGGCTGCACGCATGCAGGCGTGCTAGAGAAACTTACACATAGTTCTAACAAAAAAGACTACTTTTACTATTTTATCTACAAAAATATTATATTTAATTTGCTTATGGGCAGAGATATCGCATCCTGACTTCCTAGGATGGGACGCTTCCTTGAAGGTCCTCAACCCCGGGCTGCGAGCTACCTGGGGGGAGCCTAAGGCCTGACAGATAGAGATTTTCCAAGCAGAATCGATGGGCACATTTGCAGGCGCTTGGAGGAGGCTTCTCTGTGGGGGCCTTCTGTTGCTCCAGCATCTTGCAATGTTTCCTTCTTCACGCAGGTGCATCTTTTTGTCTCGAATACGCGAGGTGGTGGAAGGGGAGGCTGGTCTCTAGCACCTACGGTCGTTGAACGTTGGCACGATCGAGGCAGTAACTCAGTAACTCCGACTGACTTGGTCACTAACAAGTCAAGTTGTTCCTTTGATGGGACAGCGAACACCGCCTGGCGGGGGCAGGGACTGTGCTCCTGGGTGTTTTCACCTGCGGAGACTTCCGGGTCCTGGAGCCCCCAGGTGTGCGGGTGAGGCTCGGTGGAGAGCAGCGGGACAGCCTGTGAGGCTGCAGGAGCCTGACCCCCTCCAGCGTAGGGCAAGCCAGGTGCGATCGCCTGGGCTGTAGGGTCCAGCGGTCACCTGGCTGCCTCCCAGCTGGGCCGGCCCCTGGCCTGCCTGAGAAGCTGGCGGGAGCGTGGTACCTCTTCAAAGCCCAGCTCACTGGGTCTGGATGCTGGTGCCCAGGGCAGGGCGGGGTGGCCACGGTGGCCACATGAGTCAGAGCTGGGCCAGAGGGCGGGTCATGCGGGCCAGAGCCAGGGCCGGGGAGGGCTTGTAACAGGGCTGAGAGGTCTCAGCCGGTAGTTGCTGACTGAGGAAAAACTGCCCCAGGAAAAAATGCTAAAAGGTTTTGCAGTTTGGGGTGGAGACTGATGAGAAATAAAAGGGACTAAAGAAGAAGGAGAGTCAGTTGCCGTGGTGTAGGAAAAGCAGCAGCAGCAGCAGCAGCAGTTGCAGCCGTGAAGATTGAGAGTTTGGAAATCAGACGCCGTAAGTCTTTGAGCTGCCAGGATAGAGATTAAGCGTTTTTCTGAATCTTCAGTGACTTTGAGACCAGAGACTTTGGAGGTTTTTCAAGTAGCTGAGCGATGGAAGCTGCTCCCAGTTTTGTTTTTACTGCAGCCGAAGGAAGAAGGCAAAGGCCGGAGCGGGCGCCTTCCTAAAATGCGCGAGTGCAGTCTGGGGGGCCGTCTGGCCGCTGTAGCTGCTGTCTGCAGTGTCGTTGGCCTGGTGCTGCGCTGGGGACCATGGCAGCTCCGGGAGCATCTCCAGTTGTGTCCTGCGCACCCTCGTGAGTTGGAACCCGGCCTACAGTCTGGCTGTTGTGCGTCTGCAGAGGTAGGAAGACGCCATCTTGGACACGTGGCCTATTGTTTGGAAGAGGAGCTCCAGGTCCTCAGTGGCAGGAAGACGCCACCTTCGCTGTTTCTTTTGGACTTAAAGGACTGGACATTGCTTTAAGGTAAATGGCCATATTCTGGCCTCAGTAACTCTTTGTTTTTCCCTGTATGTTAACACTGTGTGCTGGTGCCCTTTAAATTTACCAGCCCTTGGGGCTGGCCATTTTCTTTTCTTTTTTTTTTTTAAAGATTTATTTATTTATGCATACAAGCTGGGGTACAGGCCAGAGGCGTGGGGGCGGCGAGAGGGCTCACCAGAGACAGAGCGGGGAGCAGAACAGGCAGATCAGAAACACACTGCTGAGGGGAGCAGCGGGTGAGGCAGAAGAGGTCTGCTGCGCCATGTGGGATTCTCCCCGGCCGGGCGTCGAACTCACATAGCGCACTGCCGACAGCTCCACAGCGCAGCGCTCAACCGCTGCGCCACCAGGGAGGCCCGGCCGGTCATTTTCTGTGCCACCGCATGAATGGTAGAAGCATTCAGTAAAACGCACACAGCTCCTGAACGACTGGATATTAAAAAAACTGTAATCTCTCTCATAAAACACCTGACACTTTCACCAAAACAGTGTGAACGATCAAAGAAATAGCTCCTAATAGTTCCAAATAAATCCACCGTGGCGTGAAAAACTGGAGACGAGATGAACACGTATTAATACGTGAGCGGCCACCTGACACTGGTGACAAAAACACGTACTAATATGTGAGCGGACGACAAAGTGTTAAATAAATCCAATTGTTATTGTTTCCTAAGCCTGAGTAGTCTTGCAATTGTGCGCCTGGGTGCAGAACCAAGACAGTGACCAGTAAGCTACTTGGGCAGTGCCTTTGGCCAGTTTTGAAGCCCCTTTTGCCCGGTATCCGGCTGAGGCAGCCAGCCAGGCACAGGTTCCAGGGGCCTTCCTGGCCGCGGAGCCGCCCAGCCGCCACCGCGTGGAGTTCTCCACCCACGACCCACGCACAGGGGCAGGTCAAGCCCGGCTGGTTAAAATGGACTCGCTCGCGGGGACCCGACCCTGCTCCGGCTGGGCTTCCCCTTCGACAGAGGGGACGCTTCTCGGAACGCGCGGCCCTCCGTGCCCGCCCGCGCGCTAACACCTGCCTTTACCTGCGGGTGCGCCGCGGCCACGGCTCCTGACCACTAGGGGTCGGCCTTGAGCCGAGAGACCGGCCCTCACCTGCCTGGAGGGGCGTGGCCAGGACCCGCCCCCGCCCTCCCGCCCAGGCGCCTGCGCGGCCCCGCCCTCTGCCCGGGCGCCTGCGCGGCCGCGGGCCCGCCCCGCCTCCCCGGCGCCTGCGCGGTCGGGGCAAGGGGAGGAGCGCGGATCCCATTTGCTGCGACTTTTGTTTCGCCCGGGTCGCGGGAGCGCAGGACCAGTTTCCGGCGGCCGCCCGCAGCTTCCGCCGCCGGGGTCTGCTAACACCCATGGGGAAGGTGCGGGGGCTGCGGGCCCGCGTGCACCAGGCGGCCGTGAGGCCCGCGGGCCCGGCCGCGCTCCCGGCCCGGGAGGCGGCGCTGCCCGCTGCCGCGGCCGGCGGGGCCGGGGCGCAGGTAGGGAGCGCCGAGGGGCGGGGGCGCAGGTGAGGGGACGCCGGGGGCCGGGGCGCAGGTAGGGAGCGCCGAGGGGCCGGGGCGCAGGTGAGGGGACGCCGGGGGGCCGGGGCGCAGGTGAGGGGACCCCGGGGGGCCGGGGCGCGGCGTCTCTCGGGCTCCGACCGGGACGGGTGCTCGGCGCGTTTCCAGGGGCTCCCCGCGCCCCGGTCTGCTCGCGGGGCCTGGTCTGTCCCGCGGTGTGGGCGTCTCCATGGCGCTCTGGGCCGCCGCCTCGTCTTGGCTGAGCGCAGGCGGCCCCTCAAGCGGCTGCCAGGCCCGGACCGGCTTGCTGGCTTCTGCCCGCTCCGTCCCTCGGTTTGGTGGCGTCGGCCTGATCCTTGTTCCCTGAGCTGCTGTGAGCCAAGTGCCAGGGGCCCGAGCGCCGCGCTACAGCCCTCCAGCCTGGCTGCCCGGCCCCGCTGAGGCCACCCCTGGTGCGCGGTCACGCCTCAGCCCCCTTGCCAGCAGCCGTCTGCCTGGCACCGCTGGAAGCGGGGTGACCCAGAGGCGTTGCACTGCCCTGCATGTGGCCTCCGTGGCGTGGTCCGGGCGCCCTGGCTCTGCTCCCCGGGCTGCTCCTGGGCCACAGCAGCCCCTGCCTGGGCCAGCGGGTTTGCCGAGGGGGCTCGCCTAGCCCAGGGCGGCCGTCTGCCTGTGCCCCGCTTCTCGCTTGGCGTCGGGGCCCCGGTGGCCATCCCGCCCTGGGGCCTCCTGAGGCGCAGCCGGGACCCCCAGCCTCGCTGTGCCCCTCGGCCTCCGGCTGTGCGTAGCTGTGGGCGCGCGAGCTCTGCCGGGTCCTGCTGGCTCCGTGTGCGCTCAGGCAGGGGCCTCTGGAGCCCCATTGCACCCCGACTCTGCCCTGGAGCCAGGAGGCTCACACAGGGCCGTGGGGTAGAGGTGCCGGTGGGCCAGCCCTGCCCTCCTGGGCCCCGTCTGGAGCTTCGGCCTGGGGGCCCTGGGTCCTGGGCTGCAGGTGTGGCGGGCAGAGCCGCCGCAGGGCTTGGGGTGGGTTGTGGCCTCACGCTGGCGCTGGGCCTCCGGCCGGCCTCACACCTCCCCCCACAGGCCTGGGCCTCCGTGCCCACCGACGTCTTCACCGGGACCAAGATCGAGCCCGGAGCCCTGGTGCAGCGGCTGGACCTGGACACGCAGAGCATCGCCTCTCTCAGGACAGGTACTGCCCGGGCCCTGCGCTGGCCGGCTGCGCGGTCCCTGTTAGGGCAGAGCCCAAGCCGGCTGGTCCCTTTCTAGAAGTTCTTTTTTAATGAACGGAGAAGCTCACGTGGGCTAGAGCGCGCGGCAGGGGCATGCCCCCACCCCCCGCACCCCAGCCCCAGGGGAGTCACACCCGCCTGGCTCGCCAGGCCCTGGGGTCGCCGCCGCGAGGGGGAGAGGGCACTGCCGACGCCCCCCACCGCCTGCTGCTCTCTCGGGGTGTTTCTCTGGCCACGGGTGAGGGTCTGCCCGCCACGTGCAGAGCCCTCTGGCGAGTGGGCAGGCGCACCCGGGGCCTGGCCAGCGCAGCCCCCGTCTGTGGGCAGCGAGCTGGGTGTTGGCCCTGGTCTCTGGCCTCCCCCCAGCCCCCCAGCAGGTGCCGCCTAGGGGGCGAGGGTGGGTCCCAGGGTCGCGTGGCCGCTTCTCCGCAGGTCTGCTCCTGGCGCAAGGGCCTCTGGGGAGGCATTTCCTGTGCTCACAGGGGCCACCGGCACCTCTAGGCCTGGTGGGGCTTCCTGGGGTGCAGACCCACACCCGCTCCGCGCCTGCTGTCACCTTCTTGGGCTGCGGGCCCAGTTGGGGGGCTTAAAACCCCGGGGGTGGGTGGAGAAGAAGGGACTCGGGCTCCTCCCCTTCCGAGACACCCATCTGCAAGGAGGAGGCCCCAGGGGCCCTGTCTGGTCCCGGCTCCTGAGGCAAGTGGGGCGCAGGTGTGGGCGGGGCCCCCTGGGGAGCAGTGTCGGGCTCAGGGCTTTCTGCTGCGCGGGAGACCGGGCGAGTCTGCAGGGCCTGGGCTGGGGGCAGAACGGAGGCCGCCTGGCCGCTCTGGCCGCTCGGCCCCGCCCCGTGCGCCTCCAGGGTCCAGCAGGCGTGGCTGCGGAGGGCACCCGGCGACGTGTGTGACCGGCGGGGGAGCGAGGCCTCTGGCCGGCCGGCTGCCCTCCCAGCCTCTCCTCCGTCCTGGCCTCGTCGGTATCGCCTCCAGGATAGCCGGGGCCTGCGGTGGGGCAGGCGGCCTCCACTGACCAGCTGCTGCTCAGGGGCCGGCGCCGAGGCTGCCCGGAGCTGCCCCGTGGAGCCCTGGGGAGGCGGAGCCCGCTGGCCTGTCCTGCGGGGCCTCCCTCTGCGCCCGAGGGCCCCCCCCGGCTCCCGCGCCTCTGCCCCTGGACGCGAGGGCCGGCTGGACGCTCTGGGGGTCGCTGCTGGCTGCTTCCCACAGTTCTGCCCCAGGAGCTGCGCCTGCAGCCCCGCCCCGGGCCCCCTCGGGCTCTGCACGTGCTCTGCTCGCCTCCCGGGCCGGGCCTGCAGCGCCGTGCCCCACGGTGTGCGGGGGCGCCGGGGAGATGCGGAGGGGCAGGCACGCAGGCGCACCCCTCTGGTCTCCCTCTGGTCACCCCTCTGGTCTGCTGAGCGCCCTGCTCCCCCAGCTGCAGCGCGGGCACTGTGCCCAGCAGAGGGCGGCAGAGCTGGAGAGCAGGGGCTGCTGGCGCCTCGGTGCCTCCCCCCAGACTCGGAGCACTTGGGGAGCGAAGGGTGCCGGGGCGGGCCCCGGACGGGGTGGCGGGGGAGGCCCGTGCCCTGTGCGCTGGGTCCGCCCTCAGAAACGGGGTTGGTGGGTGCAGCTGGGGTGCGGGGCCCTCGGGGCTCCTGCACTGCTCCCTCTGCACCTGCCTTCTGGGCGGCCTGCCCCCTGCGGCCACTTGGGAGGACGGCCTGGGCCCGGCGCCGCAGGCCTGGCTTTGCCTCCCGCCCCACCGCCTCTGTGGCGTCGCAGGGGTGGGGCCCGGCGCCCAGGGGCCGCCTCACGGTGTCCTGTCCCCAGGCGCGGAGCCCAGGGCCGTCCTGCCCAAGAAGGAGAAGCTGAGGCTGCGGCGCGAGCGGTGGCTGCAGAGTGAGTCGGGGTGGGCCTGCGCGGGGGTGGCACCCGTGGCTCCAGGGGGCGCCCCTTCCTGCACTCCAGCCCCTCCCGCCCTGCCTGGGGCGCCCCTTGGGAGGCGAAAGGTCGTGGTGTCTGAGTGTCTGCCGGGCGGGTCGGGGGCGCAGACAGGCCTGGGCAGCAGCTGGTGCCGTGGGGACAGCTGCGCCTCAGCCCACAGGCAGAACCGAGCCCGCCCCTGCCCGGGCCGCACCCCGCGGAGCCCCCAGGGGCCGGCCCAGCTGGCCGAGGAGCAGACGCCTCCGGGGCACGGGGCTGTGGCCCGAGGGTGCCCTGGCGGCCCCTGATGGGGCAGCGGCCGGGGCACCTCGCGGCCCAGGGTCGGCAGCTGCTGGTTTCCGGGCCCCCGGAGCCCACGCAGGACGCAGGCGGCCAACAGCTGCCTCCCCCAGCTGCGGCCCAGCGTGCGCCCCAGTGACGCGCCAGCCCCGGGTTGCGCCCTGCAGGGAAGCGCCTCCTGCGGCCCGGCCTCGTCTCTGCTCGCCCCACTCTGCCCCGCACCCCCCAGGGCCCTGCCCTCCCCCAGCCCCCTTGGGCCCGCTGCCCGCCCGCACCTCTCCTGTGTGCCCCCGCGGCACGCCCCGGGGAGGAGCCGTCCCCTGGCCGTCAGGCCCTGCTGGAGGAGCCCCTGCGCCCGCCCCAGCCCGTGGGCGCCCCGGCCACCGGCTCACCGCCCCCCACCTCCCCCCACAGGGGTCGCGGCCCTGGAGCTGGCCCAGCGGGCACGCAGGGCCGAGCGGCGGCGCAGGGCCATGGCCGTGGTGGGCGACCTGCAGCCCCTGCGGGACGCGCTCCCCGAGCTGCTGGAGCTGGAGGCCGGCGCCCGGTGCCCGCGCACCCCAGGGTGAGCGTCTGGGGGCGGGGCGGGCGTGGGCCTGCGGAGCAGAGGCGCGTGCCTGCATGTCCCTCAGGGTGCCTGCGTGTCCCTCGGGCGGCCCGGGTTCCCTTTCCGCGCTCGGCAGGAATGCGGCCCCGCCTGGAGTCCTCGCCCTTGGTTTTCTCTTCTGAAAGGTGCTCAGGGGTGGGGCGGGCGGTCGGGGTAGTTGCCCGCCAGGGCCCCAGGGAAGCGGCAGACACGCTGGGGGCCCCGAGCCCAGGTTGCGGAGGCCTCGGTTTCTCACGCCCGCCTTGGACTACGGACCGTCTGGAGGCCCCCATGTCCGCCCCTGCCCGCTGTCCTCTGGGCGGGGTCCCGGCCAGGGCCCGCCCGCCTGTTCTGGGTGGACACGCGGCGGGAGAGGCCGGCACCCAGCGCGTGGTGCCCGCTGTCGTGGCGAGGGTGGGTGAAGGGACTGGGGCAGGGCGGGGTGCAGGGGGCTCCGCCCCCGCAGGGTGGGAGAGTGCAGGTCTGAGCCCCTGACAGCCCCCCACGAGTGGGCACGGGGCAGGGGCCCTCAGGCAGCCCGCGTTGGGCCAGCTGCCCTGGACACGGCTGCCCTGGGCGGATGGGACTGGGTAGTACGGAGGTGCCCGGAGGGGCTGGGCGCCCCTCACAGAACAGCACCCCCAGGCCATGCTGGCCGGACAGAGGGCTGTGGCCCGGTGCGGGGGCGGGCACGGGCGGGCCTGGGAGGGAGGGGGCAGCCGCTCAGTCGTGGAAGGTGAGGAGAGACGGGCGGGGCCGCTGCCTGCCCGAGAGGCCTCCCGGTGCTGACCGCCTCTCCGCCCCGCAGCGCCCGGCCCCGGCCCCAGCCCCGGCCCCGGCCCGCCGAGCTGAGCCGCATGAGTGCGGCCCAGCGGCTGCAGCTGCTGTGAGTACCCGCGGCCGGCGGTGAGGGCGGGCGCTGCCTGGTGCTGGGGCCGGGTAGGAGTGGGACCCGCCTTCTGGGGGCCTCTGGGGCCTGGCGCTGACCCTCAGGTGGGGGGTGTCCCTGCTGCAGCTGAGGCGCTGTGGCTGGCGGCTTGAGCTGGGACGGGCTGGGGCAGCCTCGGGTCCCACCCCAAGGCCAGCAGAGCAGCAGCGCACACGGCCCGCTCCGAGCCGCCAGCCCTGCCCGCCCCCGCGGGTCACCCACCCCTGCCGCCGCGCCTCCCAGGCCAGGTCCCCTGCTTCCGGGGCTGGGGCAGCCCTGCCCCACGGCGAGCCTGGGCGCCCCGTGTGCCCTCAGCTGCCTGAAGGGCCGGGCCGGGTGCTGTGGGCTGAGCACCGCCCCGGCCCCGGGCTGCTGATTGGCTCGACTCTCGCAGCGAGGAAGAGACGACGCGCTTTCGGGAGCTGCTGGCTAGTCCGGCCTACAGAGCCAGCCCCCTCCTGGCCATCGGGGAGCAGCTGGCCCGGCGGCTGCAGCTGGACGGCGCTCAGCTCTGACGCTCCAAGGACGACGCTCCTCGGCGGCCGCTGAGAGGCGGGGGCGGCCGTGCCCGGGCGAGGACGCGCGCTCCTGGCCCTGCCCGGCGGGTGCCCCCCGGGCTGTCGGGGCTGCCCATGCCGCCCCTGCACCCTCCCGGCAGCTCCACGGCCCCCACTGCTGCTCGCCTGGGAGGAGGCCGCTGCCCGGACCTCCCGGACTCAGCGCTGGCCAGCGCGCCCGCCGTGCCGGCCCGGCCTGTGCCCCTCGTTCCCCAGGCCCGGACCACAGACCTGAACCTGCCACCCCATGTGGACACTGTCCCCGAGCAGGCCGGCTCAGTTCGGCGCCTGCCCCAGCCGGGCCCGCTGAATAAAGGGCTGTTCCGCGACAAAGCCAAGTCGGAGGTGCCGGGTGCGGAGCGCGTGCTGGCCCCGGGGCCACGCCCTGGCCACGGGCTGCCCTGGGGACCGCAGTGACCCCGCGCCGCCCGCCCGCGCCCGGAGCTCTGCCCGGCACGGGGTCCCGTGCTGTTGGGGGGGAGAGGGGCCTTTCCTCGGGCGCGGCTGCTGGCTCCCGCCCGGGCCTCGGGCCCAGCGTGCAGTCACCAGCAGGGCTGGCAGCCGCGCCCAGTGGTGCGGGACAGGGCGCTGCTGCCTGGGGCGCCTGCAGGACGTGACCCTCGACCCCGGGACGTTTCCCCGGAGGGGCAGCAGGCGGGAGCTGCTGGGGCCGGCGCCCTGGCTTGCCCCGCAGAACCCGGGGGCTGTGTGGAGACCACCCCGCAGGATGGCGGCTGGGCAGGCCCCCGGAGGCCCTCCAGCCCCAGGACCGCAGCTGCTTCGGGGCCCCGCGCTGCTCGGCCAGTGGCCCCAGCGAACGGACTCCTGGGCCGCCCGGGGTGGGTGCAGAGCCGGCGGGACACAGGGAGAAGCCGCAGGCCCCCCAGGGGCCAGGGCTGAGGTCAGGGTTGCAGTGGGACCGGCCTCCTCGCCCACAGCCCGGTGGCCTCAGGGCCCATTTGTGCTGCGGGACACTCCGTGGCTGGGCGGCTTCTAGAACATTCCTGTGCAGCTGACGGCACCGGCTGAGGTCACCGGGCTGAGCGGTGGGGCGTGGCCCTGCCCAGGATGTCGGTGGAGACAGCAGGACGCCAGCCTTCCGGGCGAGGCCCCCGGCAGCGGCCTGGGCTGCGTGGGGCACCCCGTGCCTGGGTCAGGGCAGAGGTTACCGGGCCCTGGCAGATGGGGGTCCATGGCGGCCTCTCAAGGCCAGGCGCCAGCCCCATGCCCTCTTCTGCAGGAGTCAGCTGGGCTGTGCAGGGGGTGGAGGGCAGAGCCTGTGGCCTCCCGGAACCCTCACCCGCCCGAGAACCCCAAGTGTGTGGGGAGTGGGTGCAGCTGGTGCCCGTCTGCTGCGGGAGCGGGGGCAGCTTCCCCCCTCAGCCCGGGGCCTGTGCAAGCCCCGCTGCCCCACGGTGTCCTGGGGGCTTGGCCCCTTGGCCAGGTGCTCCCGTCCAGCCCCCGACTTCCCAGAACCCCACCCTGAGCCAGGCTGGGGCCCACGCGGGCTCTTGGGAGGCAGGCCCCCCCTTGGGCCCCAGAGGTGTCTAGACAGACCCTGCCCCACAGGGACCCCCCTCCAGAGCAGCCCCTTGCTCAGTCCACAGCCTGGAGCTGAGGGGCCGGGCTGCCTGCACTCCTCCCCCACCCCCATCCCATGGGAGCTGGGCAGTGGCTCAGAGCCTGGGCCTGGGCGGAGGTCAGTGGCGGCACCCCCGCCCCCCTGCAGTATCCCCCCCTCCGGCATTTCGACCCGTTGCCCCGGTCACCCGCGGCGCCTAGGGCCCTGGGGGTGGGGGCTGTGCCCTGAACCCCAAACTGGAGAGGCCGCTCTAAGTGGTGGTGGGGGGGGGCGCCCTGGGAGGGTGGGCTGTGGACCTGGCCTCTGCTGCGCGGATCCAGTCGGAGGACCCCGCTGCCCGCAGACTTGGGCTGTGCCTCGTGACCCTGCCCCACCCGGGAGTGGGGCCGGCGTGCGCGTGCCCGGGAAGCGCGTGTCCGGGCGGGCCCCGAGCCCCGCCGAGAACCCCCTCTGTCCTCATCTTGGCGGGGGCAGGGTGAGGGTAACTCGCCGGAGCCCCGGACTCGGTGGCCACTGAGCTGACCTGTCACCGGGGCGGTTTCTACCTGGGACTGCCGCAGGGGGGCCGGGCCTCCCGGCTCTCCGCTGTCCTGTCCCGCCTTTCGTCCCCACCCCGGGGGTCCTGTGCGGGCCGTGGTGCAGGGCGGATGTCCTGGTCCCGGCCTTCTGGGGGTCGGGGCCACTGTGGGGTTCCCCGCCTCCGGCCCGGAGCCTGCCTTGTCTCCCCCACACCTACATTAGGGCAGACGCCCGCTGGCGGGGGCACCCGCTGTCACCCTCCGCGCCCGTTCCCGCCCCGCGCCTGCCTCCCTGGGTGTCCCGACGGCTGCTCGCACTGCTGGGATGGGGGCTCCGTGCGCCCCCAGCCCGGTCCCCCTGGCAGGAGCCAGCAGCCCAGTGGGCGGGCCGGGGAGGGAGGGTGGGGCGGGGCGAGTGCGGAGGCGCGCGCCGGGAGCCCCGCGGAGGAGCGGGCGGGGGGAGGGGGGTGAAGACGGAAAAAGTGGCGGGTTTGGCAAATAGCAAAGCGAGGAGCTCGTCCTCCCAGCGCCCCACGGCCTGGGCAGCCGGCCCCGCTCACCGCGCGTGGTCAGGGCTTGGCTGCCCGGGCCTTTCTCGGGCCAGGTCTGTGCCGGGAACTTGGGCGGAGTGGCATGGGTGGGGCCCAGGAGTGTCCACCGCGGCCGGGCAGGGCTGGCCAGGACCCTCCGTGGCCCCATCAGGCGGGCTGGCCACAGGCCCCCAGCACTGAAGGAAACAGCCCAGAGCTGCCCTCGCTGACGTGGCCGCGCCGCTCCAGAGCAGGGGCAGAGCCTCGGCCTGGGCCGTGGCCCAGCAGGACCCCATCTGTGGAGTCGGCCAGCTCGCTGCCCTCCCGGCGTGGGGGCGGGGCCTGCTGGGCTCTGGCCAGGGCCCTCGGGTGGGCATGGTGGCAGCCCGGCCCCTCCTGGGCGGGCCTTGGTGCCCTCCTGGCTGTACCTGGCTTTGGAGGTTTGGGTCTAGGCCTTTATGGAGGTGGACGGCCGAGCAGCGGTGACCCCGGGGAGCTGAGGTCTCGGGCACAGCCGGAGCAGGCGCGGTCCCGGCGGAGGGAAAGGACGGCCCTGTGTGCTGGACAGGAGAGGCCACAGGGCCCTGGCCAGCCAGCTGGCACCCCGGGCACAGCCTGCCCTGACGCCTCCTGAGGCAGTGGGTGCCGAGCCCCCCTGGGTGACCGGCAGCACCGCCCACCCCGGGCCAGGGTCGCTGTGCTCGTTTGGTGCCCACCTGTGACGGGCCAGGGGACAGCACCCCAGGGAACAGGCCTCGGGTGCTGTGTGTGGAGCTGGAGCCCGGCAGGACTCGGCCCCACCTGAACTGGCCGCTGACCGGCTGAGTCTGGGGGCTGCGGGCAGGCCCGCCCATGGTGTCCTTTGTGGGGGCGGCCTGGGGTGACCCTGCGGTGCCAGCTTGAGGAACAGCCGAGGGCCCCCTCCGCCCTGGGCCCCGCCCAGCGGTGTGGCCTGGCTCAGGGCGCCACGTCCTGCTCGCTGTGGGGGAGGCAGAGGGGCGGCCCCACGGCCTCCACACTGCCCCGGGGTCCTCGCCTGGCCCCTCTCTGGACTGAGACCAAGGGTAGCCCCCCCAGGGCTCCCCTCACCCACAGCTGCCCCCCCCCCGGCGTGATAGCACCAGCCTCCGGTTTGTGGCCCTGCGCTGAGGAGTTGAGGGGTTCAGCGCCCGCGGGAAGTCGGGTGCTGAGCCCGCAGCGCCCGACGCTGCCCCTGACTGGGAGCCGCTGTTGAGCGTCGCAGCAGCGAGGGGCCGCACGCCCCGCCTCCTCCCCGTCTCTCCCCTCCCCGCTGCGGACCACACGCGGCCCCCAGCGAGGCCTCGGGCCTGGCTCCGCCCACCAGCCCGGGGTCAGCCCCCCAGGGCGGCCGGGCTGCCGCTGCTTGTCCCGCATCCGCTGCGCGCTGGGGCTCCCCGCGGTCTGCGGCCTCTGCGCCCAGTCTGGGTCAGCTGAAGAACCCTCCGGGCTTGGCTTGTTTCCTTCCGTCCGAGACGCCGACATGGTGCTGGCGTCTGACTTTCGGCCGTTCCCCTTGCTGCTTTATCTTCCCGCTGGCGGCTGCAGGCGGCGTCCTGTCTGCAGCCCGGGGCCTCTCAGGCCGCCCTGGCCGCCCGGCTCCGGGGCAGCGCCACCTCGCCTCCCGAGACCCTTCTCGCGCTTTAGGGAGGTCCTCGTGTCCGGCACCCCAGTTTCACGTCCGTGCTGGGCCTCTGCAACGTGCTCCGGCCTGGCGTCCACGGAGCCCCGCGCGGCCGTGGACGTCGTGTGTCAGGCCGGTGGCGGCCGGGCTGTTGCCGACTCAGGCACCCTCCTGCGCCGCCGCTGCGGGCCTCGGGCTGCTGTCCCCCGCGCTGCGGCTCCGCTCCGGCCGGGCCAGGGCGCCCTCGCGGTCACCGGCTCTGCCATCCCGCCCCCGGCTCTGAGCCCCGACTCGGCCGCCCGGCTGCCCACGCGGCGCCGCCTCGCCTCCCTCAGCTCCCGCACGCGGCCCCTGGGGTTCTCGGACGTCCCTCGGGAAGCCACCGAGAGCCGCCGTCCAGCTGGTTTCCGGTTCTGCCCAGTCTCGCTCCCCGTTTTCTTGGAACCGGACACTTGCTCAGCGCCATGCTGGCCTGGCCGCCTGGCCACGTGTCGCTCTCTGCTGTCGGGTGAACGACCTTCTCGGCTCACGCCCGGCCCTAGTTGCGCAAAGGCCGCTCCTAGGCCTGCACCGCGGTCGCCTGGTCTCTGGGGAGTGCCCAGGTGCCCAGGAGCAGCGGCTCCCAGGCGGGCCGCGGGGTCTGCTGGGGCGTGGCAGCGTCGGGTGCTCGCCGGCAGCTCTGCCTCTGCTCCGCCACCTGCCGGCCCAGCGCGAGGCGGGGTCCCGGGCCTGGCCCGCGTCCTGCCCGCCCGCACGGCCCCTCCTCTCGCGCCCCTCCTCGGCCTGGGTGTTGGCCTGCCGGGGTCGTCACGGCTCTCTGGGAATGGGCCGGGCCTTACCGCCACACCTCGCTCCCTCCAGAGGCTGCCAGGTGTGGTGGGCAGGTGGGCAGCTGGAAGCTGGGCAGGTTTAAAGTCGGGTTAATTTCCACAGGTCTGGAAAATTTGCCTCCACCCTCCTTGCCGGTGCTCTCGCCGCTTAGAGCTCTCCTCCTCTGGGGTCATCATTCTGCCATTTTGCTGGTGTCACTGTTCCGAATTTAAACACGGCCTTGCAGAGGGAGTACGGACACACCTAACTACACGGTGTGCGCAACTTGGCGGCTTTGGATGTGGACAGACACCGAGGACCCAGCACCAGATAGGGGTGCCCTGCCAGGAAAGGGGGCTCCTGCCCAAGAACACCCCCATCTCGGGGCAGCTGCTGGCCACTTTCTCACTCAAGACCCCCATTCCTTTCCTGCAGTCCCATGTAGGAGAACACGCAGCCACTCAGCGCCGTGTCCGGGTGTCGTGTGTGTGTGTGTGTGTGTGTGTGTGTGTGTGTTTGCGTGAACCGTACCTCATTCGCAGGATTCCGAGCTGTGCATGTGCCACCTTGTGTGTCCACTGGCATCCATTGGTTGGTCCTGTTGATGGACATTGGGACTGCTGCTTGGTTTTTGACTGTTGCAAACAAAACTGCCGTGGACATTTATTTTGGTCCCAGTCTCTGTTGTGCTTTCATTTCTCTCAGGGCATGAAATGTCCGCATCGGGTGGGAACTTTTTAAGATGTTTAACTTTTTTTTTTAAAGATTTATTTTTTATTTATACATACAAGCTGGGGTACAGGCCAGAGGCGTGGGGCGGCGAGAGGGTTCACCAGAGACAGAGCGGGTAGCAGAACAGGCAGATCAGAAACACACTGCTGAGGGGAGCAGCGGGCGAGGCAGGAGAGGTCTGTCGCGCCATGTGGGATTCTCCCCGGCCGGGCGTTGAACTCGCGTCGCCGCTGCCGACAGCTCCATAGCGTAGCGCTCAACCGCTGCGCCACCGGGGAGGCCCTAAGATGTTTAACTTTTTAAGATACGGTCCAACTGTTTTTCAAAAGTCCTTCCACCATTTCAGTCTCACCAGCAGTGTGTGGATCACTCCATGTTCTTGTCTACACTTGATACTGTTAGGCCTTTTAATTTTAGCCATGCTAATAAGTGAATGGCACATTTCACTGTGGTTTTAATTTTCTTCTAATGATGTTGAACATTCTGTTGTGTGCTCAGTTTACTACCTGTTTATATTCTTTGGGAATCGTCTGTTCAAATTCCTGCCCATTTTTAAAAAGGTTATTGATTTCCTTATTATTCAGTTTTGAGAGTTTGTTACCTGTTTTGGATATAAGCCTAATCAGATATATTGTTTGCAAATATTTCCTTTCAGTTTCTGCCAGTTCTTTTTATTCTCTGCTTAGTGTCTTTTGAAGAAAATTTAAATTTTGTTGAGATACAGTTTATCAATTTGTTCTTTTATGTATCATGCTTTTGGTGTTGAATCTAAGAACTCTTTGCCTAACCCAAAGTCACAAGATTTTCTCCTGTTTTTCCTTCTAGAAGTTTTATAGTTTGGCATTTAGATCTCTGGTCCCTTTTGAGTTAATTTGTGTATGTGGTGCCGGGTATAGGTGAGCGGCCATTGCCCCATGTGGCTGCCCAGCTGCTCCTGTGCCATTTGTTGAAAAGCCCCCCTTTTCTCCACTGAACTGCCTTTGCATTTTTTCAAAAAATCAGTTGTCCATATTGTGTGGGCCTCTTTCTGCACTTCATACAAGCACGCTGAGCTCCTGTCTTTATGAAGTCTGAGGTCAGGTAGCGTGAGTCCTCCAACCTTGTGTTTATCTTTCAGAGCTGTCCTGGCTAGTCTAGGCCCTTTGTGTTTCCCTGTGGACGTTAGAGTAAGTTTGTCAAATGCTGCCATGAAAAGTGGGGGTTCGGGACGTCTGACTTCAGCTGGAATTTTGTTGCGCCTCGCTCCGTTTGGGAGAACTGACCTCGGAACAGCGTCTCCTTGCGGCACACGCAGACAGGCCTGCCTTCGCCTCTGGGCCCCCCCACTTCCGCTTTGTGTGGAAACCCCGTTTCCGTCACCGGGGCTCTGCGGCGGCCTGCCGCCTGCCGCCCGCGCCTCGAAGACCCGGGGTCCTCTCCGGCCTGTGCTGGGTTTCAGGTTGGAGAGCTGCTCAGCCCTGCCACTCCGCCTTGGCTGGGAGAAATGGCCATCTACTTTCTTGTACCTGTAAGATCACGTTGAGGAACTCTAGAAAATTCAGGAATACCCGAAGAAGAAAGTAAGAATGACAGATACCTCACTGCTGGCATGGGTGATGAAGTGGGCCCAGCCCAGCAGCGGGCCAGTCCGCCCGGGAGCCGCCTGCCGCCCCCGGCAGCCTTGGGGCACTGACTGCCCAGCCTGCCGCTGCGCTTTGCCCTTGCTGAGTGTGCAGCTGCCCACGGAGGGCGCTGGGCGCTGGCGTTTGTCCAGGTCTGCCAGTGGGTCTGAAACAGCCCGCAGCCGCTGTGCCAGGCCGGCCCTGGGCACCTGTGGTCGGTCAGGCCCCAGAGGTGGACGTCCTGCCACCAGCCCCGTGGTGGGGGCACCCCGCTCCCTGTGGTGGGGCCCGTCCTCAGCACGCCCCTCTTCACCTCAGACCCACGCTAGAGACCTCCCCTCTCCCCTTGGGCCCCAGGCGCCTCCTGGCCAGCCCGTGCCGCAGTTCAGAGGGGACCAGCCTGGCTGGGGATCCAGTGGCCACCCGCACGCCGAGTGAGGCCCAGCACGCGGCCCCTGGGGCGACCCGAGGGCACGGGCCGGGGGGCGGGAGGGAGGTGAGGACCGGGACCCCACCGCTGGGCTCCTGCCCCTCATCGCCTGACTGCAGGAAGGGTCAGGAGCCCGGAATCTTCTGCCTGCTGGCCCTGGCCAGTGACCCTGACCTCAGGTGGAGACGGGAAGGCGTTCGAGGTCAGCCCGCACCGATGCCTCCGCGAAGCCGGCCGCACACCTGGCACCAGGTGGCAATGGTCTGGACGCAGCAGAAGCCAGGGGTGACCGGGGCAGGGAGGCCACTCGGGGAGGACGCGGGTGGGGCTGCCCCCGGGCCTGCGGGTCATCTGAGCCGGTGCTGGGGGCACGTGTTCAGCGCCGAGAACTCTGTGGGGTCCACTTAGGCCTGCGCTGGATCGGAACGTCCCCACACAGCTGGGGTGCGTCCAGGCCCCCGCCCCCACAGGTCTCCCTGCAGCGTTGGGGAGGCCAGAGCCCAGCGGCACGAGTGTCGTCACAGCCCGCGTGTGCTCAGCTGGCTTCTAGCCGTCAGCGGGGGCAGGCGCCACTCCCCACGAGGCCAGTGGTCAAGGTGCCGGCTGGCCCCAGCGTGGCCCAGCGGCCCTGGCAGGGAAGCTGCCCCAGGCTCCTGGCTCCGTCCCGGCAGCTGCTGCAGTCCTGACCGGGCAGCCGGGGCTGTGGCTGGTGGCCCGAGCGGCTCTGTCTGCCCACCCGGCAGGGCAGCCCAGGGCCGAGGCCTGGGGGCTGGGCTCGCACGGCTCTCGGGCTCGTTTCCCAGAGGGGCCCAGAGCTGGCCCTCGGGCGTCGCCGCGCCTCTGAAGGGATGGGGAGCCTCAAGCGGGAGCCCCGGCCTATTCTGGGGCAACTGTGCCAGGTTGTGGGGCTCAGGGAGTGTGTGAGCACGCCGGGAGAAGCCCCCACAGCGGGCAGGCAGTCTGGCGGGCGGGGCCTTGGGGCGCTGGCCTGGACCTGGCTGGACAGGGTGGGGCGGGCTGGGACGGGTGCTGCCTCCAGGGGCTGCTCCCCACCACGCCCCAAGCCTAAACGGGACCGGACACCCGCCCCTCCCGCTGAGGCCGGAGCCGCGGACCCCGTGGCGCCCCCGGTCTGCGCTTCCTGCGCCGCTGGCCGACGGGGCCCAGCGGGCGAGGGCAGCGCTGCGCCCGCCACACAGCCCCCGGCCCTCCCACGCAGGCCCGTCTTCATGGATGCCCCTCGCAGGACGCCCTGGTGCGGCCACCGGCCAGCCCGCCCACCTCCCGGCCGCTCCCGCCTTCCTGGTGCTCCTAGGCCAGGGGCCAGCCCCAGAGGAGCGCCCCGGGAGGGGGCACTGGAGGGTGCGGCCTGTGGCCTCTCAGCCCCAGTGCCCCTCGGGCGGGGGCTGCGGCGGCTGTGGCCCCCGGCTGACCTTCCCGAGGTGCCGCCCGGCCCTGACAAAACAGCCCGGCAAGGAAGGCGGTCCCTCGAGGCCCCTGGGGCCTGCCGCTGGTCCTGGTCTCCTGGCTGCAAACCTCCTTCCCCAGACCGCAGGGGGCGGGGCGCGGGGGGGCCCCCACAAGGAGGGTCTGACCTGGGTTCACGCCCCTAGGCCCAGTGTCCTGTCGCCTGGCCAGTGCAGCGTGCCAAAGTCAGCAGCCCGGGGGCGGCGCCGCCTTATCTGCGCCGTTTTCCTGAGGCCGCAGCCCGGCTGCCAGGAAGCCCCCCCGCCCTCCCTCTCCCAGACATTCTCCGCGGCTGCTGGCATCCTGGAGGTGCTGGGAAGCAGCCTGGCTCCCGCTCCCACGGGTGCCCGGGCCTGCTCGTGGGGCGGCACGCGGAGGCCTGTTCCCACGGCGCCCGCCTCCGCGCCGGGGAGGCCCAGACCAGCCCTAGGGCGCCCCGCTCAGGCCTGGACTGGACCCAGGCCCCTTCCATGGAGGAGGAGCCGGCCCCGCCTGAGGGGACCCCGGTCCGGGCAGCCGAGCCCAGGACAGAGCCTCCTGCCCCCACGGCCGCACCCGCCGCTCCAGGCGCCGCAGCCTCAGGGGCCAGGCCGCAGCCCTCCCGCTGGCCGAGCAGCCTGGTCCCTGGACACTCGGCCTCGAGGTCTGCAGGGCCCGGTGCTGCACGGAGGGCTGGGGAGCGAGGCCAGTGTGCCCGCCCGGGCCAGGCTGGCTCCCGGGGGTCACAGCCGCGGTCGGTGTGGCCACCCAGGGGGTCGGAGCAGGTCTGTGCTGCTGACCCCCCGGGGCTGTGGGTCACTGGCGGGGACGCCTGGGCTTAGTGCCTGGTGGGGGCTCCCTGGGAGTCCGAGGGGAGCCCTGGGTGGGGGCTGCCATGGCCCTGGGCAGAGGCTCTGGGCTGGACTCCAGGGGGCGGGGAGGTCTGAGGGGCCTGGTGAGTGGGGGTCCCCTGCAGGCCCTCCGATTCCGGGAGGGCGGGTTCAGACCAGCCCCGCTGGGGCCGCGCACGGTGTGGCCAGCGCAGAGCCGGCAGTGCCTCCCCGCCGCTCGCAGCTTCCGAGCTGTGCACCCCGTGGCCGTCGCCCCTGCACCCCAAGCCCCCGCACGGCCGTGTGCTCTGCTGCCTCCCCGACAGCCCAGGCCGGGAGCCGTGTGGCGCTGGGCAGGTGTGCTGACCGGCGGACGGGCGAGGGGAGTCCTGGGCCTCGGGGACCTCTCCAAGCGCCCAGCGATCTTTCCGCACCGTTTGGAGGGGCGACCAGGCGCCGGGCAGGCCGGGCCCCGGGGAATCGCCTTCTTGGGGAGAGTCCCTCTGGGCTCTCCGCTGGCTGCTGCACCCCCGCCGCAGGGTCCTCCGCCCTCCCGGACATCCCCTCGCACGCGCACACCCCGCCCCGGGTGCCACGGTCAGGCCGCGTGTGAGCCCACAGGCGTCCATCACTGACGCGACGGCAGGACGGCGAGAAGACCTGACCATTTCCGCTGCCCCTGCGCCTGACCAGGCCCGTGGGTCCACCCCACCCACAGGGCGGGCGCCTCCGCTGTCTGTGACCGGCAGGGCCAGCACGCGGCCGTCCGCAGTGGGGCTCTCTCCAGCCCGGCACTGAGTCCAGACCTGCACGAGCCTGGGGCCTGAGGTGGGCAGGGCCAGGCGGCTGCTCCTGGTCCTGGGCCCTGTGCCAGGTCGCCCAGGCCCCGGCCAGGAAGGGGCGTGAGCGGCAGGCTGCGATGCGAGGCGGGCATCCCGGCCCCGCAGTTCTGGGGCAGGGGCGAGGTGGGGAGTGGACGCAACTTCTGCAGCCAGCGGCGGCCATGCTGCTGACGCCCCAGGGTCCCGAGTGCCTGCGGGCGACGGCCAGGCAGGTGCCGGAGAGCCGGCAGGGTCGGGGCAGAACCGGGAGCGCCCCTGTGAGCCCCGCCCCACGTCCACTCGCGGCCCGGGCGCCCAGAGCTTGCACGTGGCGGACGAGGTCGCCCTGACGGCCGCGCTCCTCGGCGGGGTCTGGGGACAGGCGGCTCCTCCTCCGAAGCAGCCGCTCCCCGCCAAGGCCACGAGCCCACGCTGGGCATCCTGGACACGGCACCCGGAGGGCCCACCCCACACCCCGCCTCCGGGAGGACCCGCCGCGGGCCCGACCCCTCCCCGCGCCTCACTGGGTCCCAGCGTGGCGGGCGGGGCCTTCTCGGCAGCCGCGATCTGATTGGCCAGGCGGGGCCCCGCCCCCGAGCAGAGGGGGCGTGGTCAGCCGCGAGCCCGTGAGGCGAGAGGGGCCCCTCAGAAGCGGGTGCCCGGCCCCTCCAAAGGTCTTGCTCCCCGCTGGCTGCTGCTCGCGGCCCAGGGGACAGGGGCCTGCAGGCCAGGCGGAACCAAGCCCTGGCCAGACGCTGGACTCGGGTGACGCCCCGTGCCCCAGCCCTCCCTGTGGGGGCCCAGGCCCAGCCGGGGGTCACCCCTCAGCCAGAGTCAGGCTTGTGGGGAAGGGGGGCAGACCACGCAGACCACCTGTCCAGCTCCGTGGCCCTGGAGGTCACGGGCCGGCGGTGACCCTGGGACCCCTGCCACCCCCGCCCTCCCCAGCGCCCGGCCGCGGGAAGGCTCTGCCCAGACGCGACAGCCAAGACGTGCGGCCTGGACGCACAGCACAGCGGGGACATGGACAGGCAGCGGTGGCCGGCTGGCCTGGCGGACAGCCCAACAGCATGGCCTGCGGGCCCCGCCAGCCACTGAGCGTCCTCCTTGGGGCGGCGTGGCCTCGGAGCAGAGGCCTCCGTGCTGCGGCCGGACTCCCTGGGGCTGCTGGGCGGGAGGGGAGCAGCGGGGCCGCGTGGAGGCCAGGCAGGGCGGCCGAGGGTCCCCGGGGCGCTCTGGTCAGGCCTCCCCGCGCCGCAGGCCAGGCGCAGGGGCGCTGCCCGCCCCTGCCCGGGCCCTGGCGGCACTGCTGGTGGCCGTCACGCCACTGCTGGGGCACAGAGGCCGAGGCTGCGACACCTGTCCCTGCGAGGGGCCCTGCAGCCTTGCGGCCCGCCCGGGGCCAGCTCACCCCAGTGTCGGGCCGGCAGAGGCGGCGGAGCCCGCGTGTGGCCAGGAGGGGCCGTCGCGGCCACAGGGTCCCGCCCCCACCCCACTGGGTGGGGTCTGCGGCAGCCAGAGGTGCCCCTGCGCCCACCCCCAGGCCAAGGGGGGCCGCTGGGCACCGGAGCCTGCACCTCACCGGGGCAGAGGTGGACACCAGGCCGGCGGGGGGTGGGGCGCGGCTGTACCACTTCCACTCCGGGGTCCCGGGACCAGGAGGAGGAGGGCTGGGCTCAGGGCTGACGGCCGGAGGGAGCCCCCGCCCACAGGGATGGGCTGGGGTAGCACCCCGGCCCGGCCCTGCCCCCGGCCTCTCTGGCTTAGGCGCGGACAGCCTGCTCCAGGCCGAGGCCCCGGTCGCAGCCTTGTGAGCCCGTGGACAGGGGCACCCCGAGCTCAGCCCGCCGGCCGTGGGGCTCTGCGTGGCACACGCAGCGGGGAGCCACCCCGGCTTCAGGGCAGGGGTCCCAGACCAGGGTGCAGAGGGAGGGGCTGCCCCGTGCACCCGTGGCCTTGAGGCTGGTCAGGCCGATTGAAACAGGATTTCTAGAAACAAATGTACTAAAGGGGCATAAAAACAACAGTGGGTTAATAGTAATAAAAAAAATTTAAAATTTAAATTTAGCAGTTGATGGGCTGATTCAGTCGCATTCGGGTACAGTTCAAGAAAGAAGCCGCAGCCGGGCAGACTGAACCCAGCGCAGCAGACCGCAGTGGATGCGTGAAGACACTGCTGGGGGCACAGGGGCTGTCCTGAGACCAGTGGGGCCAGAGCCGGAGCTGTGGGCTGTGCACCAGCCGGCTGGGGCAGGGCCGCGGGGCTAGTGGGCGGTGCTCTCCAACAGGGAGCCTCTCCAGGAGGTCCGGAGCCCCTCTGGGAGGGCACAGGGCCACAGGAGCCACTCCGTGTCAGAACGCGATTTCAATGTCTATGGAAAGGACACCTGGTAAGGCCTCCGTCGCAGGCGCATCTCGGTGGTGAGCTCCTGGAAGGAGGGGTGCCCACTGGCCCCTGGCCGGCCGTGAACAGTCCTGGGAAAGATTCACAGGGAGACAAGGTAAGAAGCAGAGGAGCTTCCCCGAAAGGCCCCATGTGCACATGTGGGCGCAGGCACCCCAGGGCTGCGGGGCACTGCCCTCTTTCTCACTCTTGGGTACTAACTCACAGTGCAAGATGGCTGCCCAAGCGCCGGCCATCGAGTTGGCATTCCAACCACTGCAAAAAGGCCTGCTTTCTGTCTGGACTTTGCCCAAGAGGCATGTCCACCCACCCCCACTCGCCACAGCCTGTTATTGCCTTGCATCTGGGTAGCCATGAGCTCAGAACAACTGGAGGATAGGTGGGGCCCAGGGACGGGCTCTGGCAGAGGGCAGACCCGTGCCTGGCCGCCTCCACAGCACTCCTGGCCCTTTGAGGGACGAGGGAAAGGGGTAGGGCCCCCGGGGCCGCTGGGGTGCGTGGCTCTGGCCCAGGACGCAGGTGGCCTGCCTTTGGCTGGCCGTGCTGCTAAGATGGTGCGCGGCCGCCTGCTCAGGTCCAGGTGCCGGCAGGAGGCTGTGGCAGACCTGCAGGGCGCGGCGGGCTGTCAGCGCTTCAGCGAGAGTGTTTCCAGCCGGAAGGTGCTGCGGGGCCAGGCTGCCCAGAGCGCCCAGGCCAAGGGCCCCGGCTCCCCGTGTCCAGTCACCTTGGGCTCCGCCCTGCAGGTGGCCGTGCAGGTGCTCGAGGCTCGGGGCTGAGTCGGGGTGCCCAGGCCGTGCTCCCTTCCTGGCCCTCTGCTGGGGCGAGGTCCCGGGGTCCTGACTTGGGGGACGGATGCAGTTCCCGGGGGGCAGAGCACAGCTGGCAAGAGTGCGCGACAGACGAGGGGCCCCTGAGGGGCCGGCCTGGGGACAGGGCCTCTGGGCTGGGGTCTCCGCTCGCCTCTGGGGGAGCCCTGCCCCTGCCGGGGTCCAGCCCCAGGGCCGCCCTGAGGGGGCTGCGGATTCCCTGGGGCGTCGACGCCCCGGGTCTGTCCTGTGGTTGGAGAGCGGCTGGTGACTGTGCCCCCACTGGCCCCGCTGGCCCCTCTGGCCCCAGGGCTGGTGCACGGGGCTGGCTGGCTCGACACCAGGTGAGGGGCCTGGCCTGCGGGGGCCCACGTGGGGCCAAGGCCGCCGCGCGGCTCTCCCCCCACCCCCCCAACCAAGGCCATCCCGCCAGCCCGGCCACCCTGCCCGGCACCCCACGTGGCCAGGAGTGGCTGGGAAGTGGGCTCCGGCTTGGGGCTCAGACGGGGCTCTCTGCAGAGGGGCTCACTGGGGGCAGAAGGGTGTCCGCACAGGGCTGCAGCCCACTGCCCCACTCCATCTGGAGGAGACGTCCGGCGAGCCCTTTGGGGGGCCCCTGGGCCCGTTCACAGGGGCGCTCATTGCTGGTGTCAGCAGCGCCACGGGTGCGGCAGGCGCCGCGGGGGTGGGGGGCGGCTGGACTAGGCTGCAGAGTGCAGGGCCGCGGGGGTCGCGGGGGCCGCCCCACCCCGTAGAGGGGCGTTTTCCGCCGGGCCTTAGCTCTTCTCCTGCTTGGTGTTCTCCCCGCGCCGCAGACGCCCATGGACAGTCCTTCCCGCACCCGGGCCGGCCGCTTCACCTGCAGCGGCGGGGAGCACCCCGAGGAACAACCCGTGGTGGGGAGGGGAGAGGAGGGGGCGGCGCCGCGCCCCGGCCCCTGGGTCGTGCAGACTCAGCTCCCCCCGTGCCCTCTGAGCTGGGCGGGCAGCACAGCCCCCCCGGGCCAAAGCCGGCCGCCCCCTCACCGGGCGGGGGGCAGAGGCTGGTCAGCCAGTGCCCAGTCTAGTCTCGGGGCGGCGGGGGTGGGGCTCCCCGCGGGCGGCAGAGACCGCTGTGAGGGCGCCGCCGCCCCCAAGCTCGCTCTGGCCTGGAAAGTAGGTCGCGGCCACGGGCGGGGGGCGCCGCGGGAGTCTGGCTGGAGGCTCCTTCCTCTGACTCACGCGGGTATTTATAGCAGGAAGCGGCTCTGGCCCAGGCGGGCCAGGTCTGGGCGCAGCGCGGCCGTCCCCGCGCCCCAACAGGAGACAGACTCGGGGATGCGCGCGGGACAAGGGGTCGCCGCAGGGGGAGGGGCGCGCGCACCCCCGCGCCTCCCCCTGGCTCCGCCCTGTCCCAGCGCGGGGTGGGGAGATGGGGGGCCTGAGTCCCACATGACAGGCTGCCCAGGTGTCAGGGTCTCCTCCCCAGAAATCCTCAGTGAGAAATTAAAGACCCCAAATTAAGTCACAAATTCAAGGGTCAGGTGCCCTGTTCCCCGGGAATTTGCCTCCAGGCCCCTGAGGGGTCCCACCGCAAGCAGCGGCTCTGCAGGGGTCCCGCTGCCTCCAGGCCTGTCGGGGGCCCCCACCTGCTCCTCTGTGAGCCGGCACCCCGGGCTCCCCTTGGCGCCCAGCCGCTGCCCACAGTCCTGGGGGTGGCAGCCGGCTCCCGGTCCCGCCCCAGCTCGCTGCTGTGCCCCCGTTGCCCACAGGGGCCCTGGACCCTGCGCCCCGCCGCCTCCTGCCTCCCAGAAACCCCCCGGCTCTGCTGAGGGGCCTGGGCGGTGCGGGTGCCCACGGCCGGCTGCAAAGACCCGCCAGCGGCTTGGGGTGGGCGTGTCTCCGGCCAGGACGGTGTGCGGACCCAGGGGTGGGCATGGGGGCGCAGGGCGTCTCGGGTGACCCCACACCCCGGGATAGAAATGTCCAGGAGGCGTCTGGGGGGAAGGTGTGGGCTGGGGGCACTGGAGGCCTCCTCGCCGTCTCCTCGCTGGCCCGCCCACCTCACCCCCAGGAGCCCCCCCGGCCACCCGGGAGCCCCTCCCCTTGCGCGGCCACAGGGCGGCCCGGCCGGCGGGTCAGTGGGCAGCGGGCCTCCCGCCGGCGCGGCTTCTGGTTAGGGGCTGATGCGCCCCTAAAGCCCTTTAGATCAGGGTTTCGCCGCCTCCCGGTGCTGGGGCACCCCCAAGACACTTGCGCCCCGACTGCCGCCCCCGCCCCGCCGAGGCCCAGCTCCTGGCCGCCACCTTGTCTCCAGATGCTGCCCGGCCGAGGCGGCTCCTGCCCCCGTGGGCCTTCCAGGCCCGGCCCCCAGAAGGGGCCGACACTGGGGGAGCTGAGCCCCTGCCTGGCTCCTCCCCTCGCTGTGGGGGCGGCGCCCGCGGGGGCCACTGCTGGGGTGGGGTGGGCGGGACTCCCACCGGGACCTGACCCCTCCGTGGAGCAGGGGAGGAGCTTTCCACAGGATTCCTGCTCGTGTCTGGGGTCAGCGCGGTGGGGTCTGCGCTGGTCCCTCTGCAGGCGCCAGGCCCTGCCAGGCCAGGGGGCGCAGGACCCCGCCGGCCCTTGCCCTCCTCGGCGGGGCGGGAGCGGGTCCCCCCAGCCTCGCGCTCCCCGACGCAGGGGCCTCCGGGCCGCCCTGGCTGCTCCTGGGTCACCTTCCAGAAACCTGGGTCAGCCCCGCGGGGCCGCACCCAGCAGAGTCGCAGACGCCGGGTGCGGAGGGCGCCCGGGGCATCACCGCGCCGCGTGGACGTCCGGCCCCGTCGGCCGCCCTGGATGCTGCGCGGGGCAGAGGGGGCGCCGGGCCAGCCGCTGCGTCACCTCCCGGGCACCGAGGGGGGACGGCGGGGCCAGCGCCGCCGCCTTTCCCCCGCGCGGACATTCGTCTTCCTGTGTCAGCGGCTTTGCAGGAACCAGAGCTCCTGGCCAGGACGTCCACGTCTTAGGAAATGTTGGGTCGCACTTTTATTTTTAGCTCCAGGAATGTGACGCTTGATATTATTTGAGTTTTGCAAGACGGGCCAACTCTAGGAGGAGGCGGGTCCCTTACCCGCGCCCGCCCGCGGGAGGGTCCTGCTTGCTTCGGTGCGGCGCCGTCCCTGCAGGGCCGGGTCTGGGGCCCCTCCCCGCCCCGCGCGCCCAGCCCCTGCCCGGCCAGGAGACACAGCAGCAGTTCTGCCAGGGCAGGTCCCCAGGGGCCCCAGAGTGGCCACTGCCCCACCTGGGTGACCAGCTACAGGGTGCAGCCGCCGCGCCCGGGCGGGCACTCGGGCTGGGGCCGCCTGTGGGGGACCAGCGGCCGCAGCCTCGCGTCTCTGCACTGCCTACGCCGTGCCTGCCCGGCCCCCCGCCTGGCCCCGCTCTGCTGGACACATGCCGTCTCCACCCCGCCCGGCGCCCTGTTCAGAGCGCAGCCCTGCGCAGAGGCCCGCTGGGCAGCGGCCGGAGGGGACAGAGGCCTGAGGCCAGTAGCCGAGCAGCCTGCACTTGGGTCTCCCGGGCCGGGTGTCTGGTCTCGGCCGCCCGGGGCCGCCCGCCCAGTTACCGCCATGATGATAGGGCCCCAGGCCGGTGGGCCGGAGGCCGCGGCTGGTGCTGTCCCCTCCGGCCGCATCTGGACAGCAGCAGGCAGGATGGGACGAATGTCTGGGCCCCTGGCGGAGAAACTGGGCCACGGCCTTGCCCCGCAGGGTCCTCCCTGCCCGGCCGGCAGTCCCAGGCGTCCACGGAAGTGGGGCTGCGGGCTGTGGGGGGACCCGGCTCGCCGGTGCCCCGAGGCGGGCGGGTGTGTGGCGTGTGGCTCCTGCGCCCGCCGTGCACCATCCTCTCTGCGGCCTCTGTCCCGTCGGAACTCCGTGGGGGGCGGAGGGGAGGACTTTCTAGAGTGCAGAGGACACGGGAGAGCGGCAGCCCGGCCCGGTACCCGCCGCCGCCGCGGAGGTCCAGCGAGGGGGCAGAAACAGTGTCCCACGGGGGGAGCACGAGGCTGGCCGAGGGCCGGCCAGCAGAGCCTGCGCTGGGCAGGGGCCGCGCGTGTGCCCCGGGCAGACCGGCCAGCGGTGCGGGGGGAGATGCAGACGGGGCAGCAGGACGAGCTCCCGGCCGGCGACCCCCGTGGCCTCCGGCCGCCCTCAGCCCCGCCGAGCAGGGACCTGCCGGGCACAGGGGCACCCAGGGCGGCCCTTCCCGCCCAGGAAACGGCAGCCCCGGGAAGGCCCGAGCCTGGCACGCGCTGGTGCCGCCCAACAGCACAGCAGCCAGCCCCGGGGCGGGCGGGCGGGCAGGCGGCACACGTCTCTGTCGCCGAGAGGAGCAATGCAGCCGGGCGTCCCGGACGGGCAGCAGCTGTCCAGGCCCCGGCAGGCGGCCGAGGGGAGCTGGGCTGGGCCCCTGGGCAGGGGCGGGCGCCGCCACGCCGGGCCTCGGGGCTCGGCTTCCTCTTCGCAAATCAAATCTCGCAAAGGGCGACAGGAAGCGGCTTCGCGAGGTGGCGCGGGCGGCAGGAAGCAGCTGTGGGTGCCGGGGCCGCGCCCGTCACATGCTCGCGCCCCGTGGCGGGGGGGGGCAGCGGGACCTGTTCTGACCCCCCTCAGGTGCGGTCGTCGTGTCGCTGTCCCTGGGAGGACGGGTGTGAGGCAGCCCCTTGCCTCAGGCTGGTGTGGACCAAGGTGGCCCCAGGCCTGCCTCTCCCTGCACCCCAGGGCTGCCCCGGGGGTGCGGAGGGAAGCAGGTGTGGGACCCCAAAGTCTGTCCCAGCTGCCCACCCAGCAGCAGGGCCCCCGAGACCGGCAGAGCAGCCGGGGGCCGGGTGGTGGGGACACAGGGCCCCGGGGGTCTGGTCACCCAGTGTCACGGCTTGTGTCACGGGCTGATGGGGGGGGCCGCGTGGGGCGCCTGGGGGGCCGTCGAGGGGGGGCGGGGAGGGGGCGCTGGCGGCGCAGGGGCTCACAGTCCCCAGGGGCTGAAGTTCAAGTTGTGTGAGAGCAAAGACCGAGGGCCCCTCTGAAGAGGGTCTCTGGGGCAGCGCCAGCTCCGGGGTGGTCCCGGCGGTTGGGGTCCTCCGCAGACTCAAGGTGACGCTGAGCGGGGCCCCGGGGACAGCTCAGCACCCTGAACTGGACAGGAGGGGAGGCCAACTCCGGCGCCCCAGACGGAGAGGGGAAGCCTGCGTGTGAGGGGCTGGGACAGCTGCTGGCCCCCAGGCCGACGAGCGCCCCCTCCGATCGGCGCGCACGCCGCCCGCGCAGCGCGTCCTGCCGCCCGACCGCATCTCCTCTCGGCCCGCGGCGCAGAGACGGCTGCACCTAGAACCCCGTGGGGCTCGCCGCGGGAGCCGGAGCTAGGACAGGCTGGCGGCCCAGGGCTCCGCTCCGCCTGAGGGCAAAAGGAGATTGCCAGCGAGGGGCGCCGCCCGGGCAGACATGGGAGCTGTCACCAGACGTTAAAGCCGCCGTCGTGGCCACCTGTGTCCGCGGGGCGCTGCGCACGGTGTCTGTGGCCAGCCCCGGAAGGGCCAAGGTGCCCTCAGCAGGGGGAGGCCGGCGGTCCAGGGGCCTGTCCGCCTGGCGCACTCTCGGCCCTGAGCTGGGCGGGCGCGTGCGTGCGCGGCCCTGGGCGGGAGCGGCCGGCCGAGCACTGCCCACGCGGGCCCCGGGCCCTGGAGACCGCGGGTGGGGGCGTGGGGGAACAGGAGCACGCGCGGAGCAGTGGACGCTGGACGCGTCGCGTGAGCCCACCCACGTGCGCGGCGCGGAGGGCGCCGGTAGCAGGCCGCCGTCGAGGGTCTCTGAGGGCGGCTCCGCGCTGTGCACAGGGGCGCGCGGGGGCTGTGGGCCCTTCCAGCCGGGGCGTGTGAGGTTAAGGCTGCCGAGAAACAGGACGGGTGAAGGTCGCGTGAAGCCCGAGCAGTGGGCGCGCGGGTGACACGGACGCAGACGCAGCGGGGGTGCTTGACCGGGCGAGGGGCGGATGGGGCGTCGCCCTGCGGGGAGCTGCGGGCCGCGCGGCCGCCCCCGCGCCTGTCTGTGGGTGCCCCTGCAGCCCGAGCGAGGGAACAGAACAGCCGCGCGGACTCGGCTGAACCCTCGCGGGCCGTCCACACTGAGGCGCCCGGGAGACTTCCTGTTTCTAGTAATTAAATGATCATCTTTTTTTGAGCAGCATGGCGAGAATATCTAGTTAGTTACAGTAAGAAAACTTGGTCTGGTCTCTGCATCCTCCCATTAACAGCTGATACTGCAAAACCTTGGGGAGGTGCCTGGGGGGGCTGGGAGGGGGGACCCTGGGGAGGCGCTCCCGGGGGGACCGGGGGGACCCTGGGGAGAGCACAACCACGAGACGAGACGCTCCAGAACCGGTCACTTTGTGCTTCAGACGCCGCCGCCGTGCGGCCACGCCCACCCGCGCCGGGGAGGGGGGCTCAGAAAATTGCCAGCGGGAAGGGGGCTCGAGTTGTTTTTTCCTGTTCCCCAGAGATTCAGTTTCACAGGCCAACTTGGGGTCAGACAGCTACATTTTTAGGATTTTTCTTCAGAAAATGGTCAGCATTTTTAGCTCGAGGCTGAGAAGCTGGAGGCCTGCTCCGGGCAGTGGCCCCGGGGCTCCCCCCCCCCCCCCCCCGCGTCCCCTCGACTGGTCAGGCCCCTGGGCGCCCGGCGGTGCAGGCCTGCGAGAAACGCCCGAGGACCGCTGCAGCCGCTGCAGTGACGGGACCGCTTGTGTCCCCGTGGCAAACGCTGGCTGGGGGTGGCCGCTGCGGGACGCCCCTGCCCCCAGCGCCCAGCGCCTCCGCCGAGCGCAGGTGAGAGGCCTTGTCGTCGCCCCCCGCGGAGCCCCCTTCACTTCCCGAGGCCGCTGGGGAAGCCCAGACGCCCGTCCCGGTCCGTGGCAGGAGGTTCCGGCCCAGCGCCCGCCCCTCCGCGGGCGTCAGTCTGGAGCTCCGCGGTCGCGGTCACTTTCGCGTAGTTTTGGTACAAGCTGAAAACACAGTTATTCGATTACAACGGAATTTAGAAGAATAAGTGTGGCCAGAGTGAAGTTGTAGGGGATCGAAAGATAAAGACGCGTTGGAAGGAAAATTTGTGTAAAAAATTAAAAGTCATTCAACGTGATGTTTGCCACAAAGGTTATTTTTAAAATCCAAATCGTCAAGGTTTTCATGGCATTTACACTGGTTTTGGCCGAGAAGAACCACACTAATGCTG
Source organism: Scalopus aquaticus (assembly GCA_004024925.1). Classification (NCBI taxonomy): domain Eukaryota; kingdom Metazoa; phylum Chordata; class Mammalia; order Eulipotyphla; family Talpidae; genus Scalopus; species Scalopus aquaticus. The sequence goes on along the minus strand of PVIJ01011191.1, from coordinate 8,952 downwards.
TCAGCAGTTTGCGGGGCCCCAGCCCGGCCTCTCTGCGCCCCTGCAGGCCGGTCCACCCCGAGGGCGCCGCGAGTGCGGGGCGGCGGCGCCAGGCCCTCGAAGGCCACGCGGCCAGCGTGTCAAATGGCTTCCGCCCTGGGAGACCGGCGCTCTCGAGGCCGCCTGCGGCTGGTGAGGACCTGCTCTCCGGGGGGCCCCAGGCCTGTCCGCATGTGGGCGCCCCCTCCCGAGGGGTGGAGGTGGGACCCTGGGCCCTGGGGGTGCGTCCTGCCCACTCATGGGCAGCCCCTGGGGCTGGCAGCGGCCTCACCGGGTCCTGCTGGGAGGGGCAGCTGGAGGGGGCCTGGGGGCCTGTGGAGAGGGACCTGGGGGGACCTGGGGGGCGAGACCTGGGGGCCGTGGGGGGGACCTGGGGGGAGGCTGCTCCCCTGGTTCAAGCAGAGACCGTGGCAGCCGTTACCCCGACTTCTCCAGGGCTGTTGGGACCATTCCGAGCCCTGATCGCCCTTCGGTCCCAGGTGCGCCCCGTCGCCCCTCCCGTGGTGGTCAGCGCTGGGGTCCGGGCCACCAGGGCCTGCTGGGGACGGAGGGCTCCTCCCCCTCCTCGCCCACACCAGCCCCTGGGGGTCTTTCGCACTGAGCGTCTGCCCGTGCGTGGAGCACGAGTTTGGGGGCCCTCAGTGCTCCTCGGTGTGCTGACGCCCCGCCCAGCACAGGCTCGGGGCCCCCACTTCCCCGCATAGGACGCAGGGTGGGGCGGCCTCCCCCCACCCCAGGCTGGGTGGGAGGAGCTCAGCCACTGGGGTGACCCTGTGGGGGCACAGAGGCTCCGGTGCTTGTCCCTGAGTAGCTGGGTGGGGGACCCCTCTCCCACGCAGAGCCCCCCACACCCCGCCTCCCCCCGGAGCCCCTCCAGCTGCTCCCTGAGTGGTGACTGCCGGCTCCCACCCCCACCCAGCCCCGGGGCTGCGTCCCAGCAGTGGCGGCCTCCGGGCCAGTCTCCGGCATGGACAGGGCTGCCTGAGCGGCTCACGCCTGCCGGCTACATCTCCATCTGGCCCCGGTGCCTGTGCCAAGGCTCCTGTTCTGACCTGCTGCCGCAGTTCCGGAACATTCCGTCCCAGTGCCTGGGCTGTGCCCGGCCCCCGTCGATGTGCCAGGAGCAAGGCTCCAGTCAAGAGCAGGCTCCGCTGACTCAGGGAGCGCAAGGGCCTTTCCTTCCAGCAGGGTCTGCCCGCTCTTCAGCGGCCTCCGGGCTGGGCGGCCGGCAGAACCCCGCCTTCATCCCGCAATACAGGAGCAGCCGGGGAGACCCACAGCCCCCCAGGCGAGCAGCAGCCCTCCCTCCCCAGCCTGGTCCCCAGCGTCCCCTGGCCTCGAGGCCCCTGCTCCGGCTCGGGCCCAGGGGGGGTGTCAGGCCGCGGGGCACCCGGCTCACCCCGGCTGGGCTAACAGCAGGGGCCGCCCCGGGGTCTGCTCTGGGCCGCCTTGGGGTGCTGTGCCCGGGGCAGCTCGCCACCCCCAAGGGTGTCCAGGTGCTCGAGAAACAAGCGGGGGCGGGGGCGGAGGGCTCTGCCTGGGCTGGCTGCCCACCACACGTGCGGCTCCTTACCCGCCGCCGATGCCCGCACCCAGACCCTCCGTCCTGAAAGCCCAGGACAGTGACCCCTGGCTTCCCGCACTGCTCACGAGAGTGGGCTTCCTCTTGCCGGAGTCTCCTTCCGCCCCCGCCTGTGCCTCTGGGACCCAGGGACGGCCACCGGAGTGTGGCTGCGTTGGCGCCTCCGCTCAGCCCTCTAAATGTCGGCGCTGAGCTGGGCACTGCGGGTCACCCTGAGCGGCCTTCACAGGTGTGGTGGGGTTGGGGACCGCCCCACTGAAGCAGGCGTGTCAGGGCAGGAGGGGTGCAGCAGGGCGGGACACCAGGACAGGCCGGAGCGGCCACCACCTGCCCGGGCTGAGCCGAGAGTCGCCAAAAAGCCCTAAAAGCCCGAAATCCCCAGACCAAAGCCGAGGGCTGTCGCAGCCGCGGGGCCTGCGGCTCGGCCCCAAGGACAGGCCCACGGGACGGGGCGGCGTCCGGGTCTCCCCCGCGCAGCTGCTCGAGGCCTCGGGCTCCAGAGCGGCCGCCGTGGGGTCCACCCCACAGCGGGGACAAAGGGCCTGCTGTGGCCCCAGAGAGCCCGCCGGAAGCGCCCGCGGAGGGCCGGCCACCGTCAGCACGCCGGGCAGCACTGGCCAGCGGGGCGTCACCGCCGGCCCCGGAGGCGGTGTCAGGACACCCGTGTCCCAGCTCTCTGGGAGAGGTCGGGCGACGCAGCAGCAGCGGCTCTTGGAGGCGCCAGGCCGGGCCCCGGGGCGCCCCTCGGGGTGGAGGCTGGAGCGGGGCGTCTCGGACAAGGGCTCCGGCCCCTCGAGGTCGGTGGCTGGACAGGCCATTGTCTGGCCGCTCTTCTCCTCTCCCAGCCTCTGGCTCTTCTTTCTTTGGAGACTGGCACAGTCTCTTGGCACCCCCAACCCTGGGTTACATTCTCTTTCAGGGTGCCCCACCCTCAAATCTGATTGGACCATTTTTCAATCCTGTGGCTGATTGGGCCATTTAGCACCAATCAGCTCACAGCTCGCACCTGATTGGTCCATTCCAGGATCCTTGAAGTACAAGGATCATGCCACAGGGGGCGCCAGCCTTGCTGCTGCTGCCCCACCCTGTGCTGAGGTCGCGCGGTCCAGCAAAGCTCCCTCCCTGGGCCCGAGGCCGTGGGCGCTGGGGAAGCAAGTGGGGTGCAGGCCAGGAGGGCCGAGCCCTCCGGAGCGGAAGTCCCGTCAGAGCAGCTAGGGGTGGTTCCGGGCCCCAGCGCGCACACGCGTGAAGTGGGCGGGGGCTGCCCGGCAAGCTCTGCCAGGCGCCGTCTGCCCAGAGTGGGGGGGGGTGGCCTCGCTGCCCCGTCAGTGGCCAAGCAATGGCAGGCTGGGTGTGGGGGGAAACTGAGGCAGCCCAGGCAGGCTCACCCGAGAGTCCCTGAGAACCGTTAGCCGGGACGCCGTAGGCCACGGTCAGACACTCAGACACGGCAGAGCCCGCGCCCGCCCCAGACGGCAGTGGGGACGCCACCCCGCGGGGTGGGGTGTGAACCCCGAGAACGGATGGGCAGGCCCAGCTCCGCCGGCACCGAGCGGCTTGAGCGGCCCGCATCACGCCTGGACACAGCTGGCTTGGAAACGGGCAGTGGGCCTAGCGGCCGCGCCTCCAGTCCAGCAAGAGCCACTCAAGCTGCCGAGGGTGGAAGAAAGGGGTTCCCAGGCTCTCGGCCTGGGGGGCTGACTCGGCCTGGAAGCCGCTGTGGGAGGAGGCAGAGCTTGGCTCGGGAGAGACCCCGGCCCCCGCTGACCGGGCAACCCCACTGCCGGCCCTCAGGGGCCGGCCCTCAGGGGACAGCGCCCTCTTGCAGGAGCCGCTGTGGGTCTGGGCCCCTGGCGCTGGGGACAGTGTCCAGGGTGGGGCAGCCGGCCGTGCGCGGCCTTAGGAACGCCGGCCCCCACGCCCTCTGCACGTGAGCCCCCACCCCTGCTGCCCCTGGACGGAGTGTCCTGCGGCCGTGAGCACCGGCCACTCTCAGGCTGATGACGACAAGCAGGCCCCTGCCGGGGCTGAGGCCGAGCCCGAGAGGGAGCCGGGCTTCCCGGAGAGGCGGGCAGGTGTGGGGGAGGCCCGGGGCAGCAGGAAGGGCAGCCCTGAGCCGCACCCCTCCAGGCCCCCGCTCCCGGGCAGTGGGTCCAGGCCAGGGTGGGGCGTTCCAGAAGACCGTGGGCCCTGCTGGCCTCAGCTGGGGCAGGCCGGTGCACCTGCATGAGGCTGCCTGGAGCTTCTGGCCACGCCCGGGGGTGCAGGGAGGCTCAGGAGAGACCAGCAGCAGGGCCGGCCCCTCAGTTCCAGGAGCGCAGCGGCCACAGAGCTGAGACACGCGAGGGTTCCGGGGACAGAGGCCAGGGCAAGCAGGCCGGGCTGCGAGGGACAAGCCGCAGGGCCGGAGCCGTGTGGCCGCACCGCCGCCGAGTGTCCCGTGTCCGCCGCTGGCCGGCCGCGACCTGCCCGCGCTGCGCGGCTCTGCTGGTTTCCTGAGCCGGCGCGGGGTCGGGAGGTATTTTTAGACTCTTTCCTGCCTGGCGGCGGCAGGCTGAACACCAGCAGGCGCGGGAGCCCACGCGGCACACGCGAGGCCGCCGGCCCCCACAGGGCTCGGAGCGTGGCCGAGCCCCACCCGGGCTGGGGCGTCGCTGCCGTCAGGCCCCCACATCACGGCCCCGGATTAGTCAAGTCAGGAGGAAACAAACAGGGGCCGGGTCACGGTGCTCAAAGGGAAGACGAGGCCGCCTCCGGCCGGCGGCTCCCCAAGGGCAGTGGACCCTCGCACCGTCCACGGCCCGCTCACTGCAGGGCAGACAGGTGAGCCAGGGCCAGCGGCCACGGACGGCCGGCGGGGCAGCGCGGCCCCCAGGGCCTGGAGGAGCGTCTCCCCAGCGCCGCCGGGATGCAGATGAGGGCTATTTCGGGAGCTATTGAGGCGCCGTGCTGATTCGCAGACTGCGATTCGCTGCTCCCCCAGCCGCGGTGTGTGGCTCTTCCTTTTAAATTCTTTTTTAGAATAATGACTTGGCTGTTCTTTATAGGGACGCGTGCACATTGTTAAGTGTCAAAGCACAACAAAAGGGAGAGGAAGACAGACCCAGATGCGCCTCAGCGGCCGGGGCCGCGGTCGGGCGGGCAGAGGGGCCGGGCAGCGGGATCTAACAGGCCCTCCCCCGTGGGTCTGTGTCACGGAGGCTACCTCTGAGAGCCCCCAAGACCCCGGCGCTCAGCCCCTGCAGGCGGGGCAGCCCGGCCCGCCGGCCCGCGGGAAGCCTCTCGTCTGCACCGGGAACGCGGCTAACCGGGAAGAGGCCGAGGCCCGAGCGCAAACATCTCCGCGCCAACCCAGACGCGGCAACCTGGGGCCGCCCCGTGCGCAGCCCACATCCAGGGCCCTGGTGGCGCCCCTGGGCCCGCTCCCGCCCGAGGAGGGGGACTCACGGCTGCGCCCCCAGCCTCTGCCCGGGGGGCCTGCCTGGGGGTCCAGACACTTCATCTGGCTCAGCTGTTGTCACAACTACCAGATGGACAGGGGCCTGTGGGGGCGGGGCCCCGGGCCGGGACAGTCTCCGAGTCGGGGAGGGCTGCCTTCCCGGGCACGGACTCAGACTCTTTTGGGGAACAGACAGTAACCACTGTTTTAACAAATGTGTTAATGACTTTGGTACTTTCTAGAAACATTTTTCAATAATTAAGCTCAAATCTTCCTGCCAATTAAGAGGTTGTGATGGAGGCTGCTGGGCTGCGGAAGGGAACCAAGCTGGGGTACTTGATCTGAAATACCCCAAGTCCCGCTCCTTCCTAAGGGGAGCCCCGCCGCTAGCCCCTCTGCTCCCAGCGGTGCCGAGGGCCGGGCCGGGCCCCAGCTGCCCCCTCCTCTCACCTGCCCCCAGCCTCTCCCCTCCCCCACGTCACGGCCCAGCAGGCCTCCTCGGGCTGCTCTGCATGAGCCTTCAGGACTCTCGGGCGGCCCCCGAGGCCGGACGCGCTTGGTGGACGGGGTGCTGCACCTCGCCAAGGAGAGAACTGGGGAACAGATGCTTACCATCCCGCGGAGAGCGGCCGCGGAGCCCCAGAACGCGGGGCGGGAAGGGCTCGTCCTGGTCAGCGCCAGGGCGGCCAGCTGTGGGACCAGCGCCCCAGCGGTGCCCGTCGTCTCTGCCCCCAGGGACCTTCTTGTCTCCGGAACACGGCCGCCCCCAGGAAGGGGCTTGCCGGCCTTCTGGCCGCAGCCCCGTCCCCAGCAGTGGCCAGAGGTCTGGGCCCCGGCCGGCTCGTCCCGCAGGCAGACCAGCCCCCCAGGTGGCCTCGAGGCTGCCCGGGAACCCAGGGCTGAGAGGCCACCACGCCGAAGGAGTGACCAGTCCTCACAGGGGTGACCACGGCTCAAGAACAAGGTGTGGGGCCCGTCCACGGCCGGCCCCCCTGGGCCCCACGAGCCTGCGCCCGGCGGGGGCCGGGGCTGCTCACAGGCTGGGAGCCCAGAGACCAGCTGGGCTGCGGGTCCACCCCAGGGCGGCAGCGGGTCCGGGGGTCCTGGGGCCGTGGAGGCCCCCAAGCTCCGGGGAGGGCAGCGGAGACGCCAGTGGGGGGCCGGCCCGGCCAGCAGCCCCTCCTCCTTGTCCAGGCCCCGCCTCCGCCCTCCTCCCGGGCGACTCTGGCACGCACTGGCCCTGCCGCAGCCCCCGGCCTCACCGCACTCGTGCTCCGGACCCCTGAGGCCCCTCCCGCCGGTCCTCGCAGCCCCGGGCCTCCTGTGCACCCCCAGCGGGGTGGGCCTGGCCCCCTCCCCGCTGTGCTGTCTCCCCCGCCCGCCCTGTCCCAGGCACCGCAGCCCCCTGCCCCCCTGGCAGGCACCGGGCCAGGGCAGCCGGAGCCCACCCGGGCCAGCGCCGGCCCCGCGGCGGACAGTAGAGCCAGCAGCCAGCACCGCGCCCGCCGTCCCCGGCGCTGCCAATGCCTTCGTCTCACCGCCGGCGACGACAGCGGCGAGGGCCTGGCCAGTGACACCAAAGCCCGCGGGCCCGATTTCCCGATCCGTGCCTGCCCCCCACCTGCCCCCACGTGGGGCTGCCTCCCCGGGAGCCTCCCGCGGCTGGACCGACGCCGTCAGCTCCGGGCCGGCCAGCGCCCACCCCCAGGAGAGCGGTGGAGTCCAGGCCTCGGCCCGGCCTGCAGCCGCCGGGTGGCCAGGGGGCCCAGGCACAGCCCGCTCCCTGTCCACCTCCTGAACAGGGCCTGGGGTGGTGGTCAGAGGGAGCGGGCAGGCTCCTGGCCCCGGGGGTGGGGTTAGGGCCGCCTGGCTGGTGCCCAGCGGCCTCGCGCTTCTCCAAATCCAGGACAAAGCGGCCGTCTTGAGGGCGTGCGCGGCCGGCGGGCCCGCTCGCTGCCGGCTGCCTCTTCGGCCTTTCCTAGAAACCCGGAGATCAATAGCTTCCTCCAGACCAGAGCGGGCGGCGCCGCGCCTCCTCCCAGGCAGGACCGGGAGGCCTCACAGCCGCGTCCGCGGGCCCGGGCAGCACGAGGCATCTTCGGAGTGCAGGGGACGCGCAGGACGCCCTGACCCGCGGCCCCGTGGGCACCACAGCCGCGCTCCACGGCTCCCCCGGCCGAGCCGTGTCCGCCGTTCGGGAAAAAGAGAAAAAGCCACGGCAGTTCCGGACTTGCGGGTCAGGCTGGGACCGGCCGCACCCGCCCCGGACGGCAGCGGGGAGCCCCCCGCAGGGTGGGTTGTGAACCCCGAGAACGGATGGGCAGGCCCAGCTCCGCTGGCACCGAGCGGCTCGAGCGGCCCGCGTCTCGCCTGGGCACGGTGGCTTGGACACGGGCAGTGGCCTGGTGGCCGAGCCTCCAGGGCAGCAAGCAGAGGATGGACTCGGCAGGCGGGCGGAGGGACGTGCCTGGGGGCTGCCGGGCCAGCTGCCGCCGGGCCGACTCGGCCGGAAGCCGCTGGGCGAGGAGGCAGAGCTCGGCCCGGGAGAGGCCCGGCCCCCCTGACCGGGCGCCCCACTGCCAGCCCTCGAGGGACAGCGCCCTCTTGCAGGAGCCGCTGTGGGTCTGGGCCTCTGGCGCTGGGGACAGTGTCCAGGGCGGGGCAGCCGGCCCCCCACGCCCTCTGCACGAGGCCGTTCCTGCCCCGACAGCGCGCGCTCGGCCATGAGCCCGGGCAGGCACCCGCTGGCCGGCAGCCCCGCGACCCGCTCGCTCTCAGCTTCGTGACCTCTCCGCCTCCGCCACAACGCCGGGGTGTGCGTGGTGTTGCCGCGCCCCGTCTCCAGGGGGGTCCGGCACCAACATGGGCAGCGGGGCCCTCCCCAAAGGACCTGACCTCAGGGGGGCCACGTCTGGGGGGGTGAGCACACGGCCCCTGCCCAAAGGAGAAGCCCACCACGAGGGGTGGGCCACCCGCCAGAGGCCGCGGCCCGGGAAGTCCGGCCAGAAGTGGCCTGGGGCTCTTGTGCCCCACTCCACACAGAAGGAAAGGGGGGCAGCTCGTGCTGCCGCTCCTGCACCCCCACAACAACACAAAGGCGGCCGGGGGAAGGCGGCCACGGCGACGGCCTGTGGTGAGTGGCTGCCCCTCCGCCCATGCCCCAGCCGTCCCTGCTCCTGCGCTCAGGGAATGGCCAGGGCCTGCCAGGCCACTGTGTCCTCTGCCGCCGCGGGGAAGCGGATCGGCCCGGGCGCCCACAGCGAGCAGCCGCCCTGACCAGCTGGCAGACCCGGCCACGCCCCAGCGCAGGCGCCCGCAGCCTGCAGGTCCCTGACCGCGGCTCCGTGGGCCTCGTGGGCGGGGGGAAGCAGCGGAGCCTGCACGGGGGTCCAGCTGGGCAGGGAGTGCCCAGCCTGACCTTGGCACAGTCCGTCTCCTCCCGCCAGGCTGGGCGCCCGCTCGCTTCGCTGCCTGGGGACCCCCGCCCCAGCTCCCCGGGGGCTCGTTGGCAGCAGGGTCGGGGCCGCTCGCTTTCTCTTATTGAACTTTAGCTCATTTTCTGAAGAGAACCGCGGCCTCGAGACCCATACTCCGGGCTTCAAAAGCGCCGCATCTCCCGCGTGCTCCCCGCGGCCTGCAACGGCGCGGGGCGGGGGAGGCGCGGACGCCAGAGCCGCCCGGGCGCAAGGGCGCTGCGCACGCCGCGGGGGCGCCTCCCACGCGCCCCGCCGCGCAGCTGCTAATTCGGGCTGGCCCCAGCCTGCGGGGCTCCGAGGGCGCCCCCGCCTCCGCCGCCCCGCGCCCGCCGCGCCGGCCCGGGCGCCGCCTCCCCGGAGCTCGCGCGCCCCCGCCCCCGCCCCCGCCCCCCCCGCCCGCGGGAGGGCCCTGCGAG